>MJUU01050585.1:33845-84050 GCA_002080025.1 Modiolus philippinarum | reverse complement strand
GAGTTTATAAACCTCATAGACTTACATTTTATTTTAATTTTAATATATGAGATATTTATATACAATTTGCATTTATAATAGTTTCACTTTATTACTTAAGAAGGTTTGTTCCTCAATTTGAAAGTATTCCAGAATAAAAATGTTCATATAGGTGTTAAATTGGAATTAGGAAATTAAAATTTGGGGCTCATTGTCAAAAATTGTACAGTTTTGGAATGGGTAAAACCCGAGGAGTCCAAACATCTGTCGGGAAAACCAAAACATGAGGAGCTAACCTACTTAACAACTCTTCCGGCTTCTATTGTTACATTTATTTTACCTATAATAGTGACAAAATTTTGTTAAACTAACAATTAAAAAAGATAATCTAGTTATTATGTATTTACATGTGCAATTCCAGATTCCATGGCCTGTGCATGAAGACTCCCAAGAGGAGACAAGCTTTGAGCATGATCTCCTCCCCAACTGTTGCAGTAGATGTCGACATTGGGATGGGACAGAGCTTGTCCTATTAATGAGTCTGTTAAAGGAACTAAACCTTTTACACTGAGTAATCCAATGGCTGAAAAAGAAATAAAGAAGAGTGGCCTCATGGTGACTTCAAGATGAAGAACAACAATAAAAGCGTTGTTCCTTTGCTTGTTTTTTACCATGTATTTGTAGAGACTGTCTCATGTGCATTTACTCCATATCCTTTTATTCACCATTTACTTTTAATGAATTACATAATCCAACATACAATGAATAAAGGGCTACGCAAAGCGCAGCATGATACGATCGCATGATGTCGGCCACTGAAAGTTGAACAAATGTAATTTATAATGTGGACACAGTAAAGACCTTGACGTAGCAATTTGATGTATACGATAATCATTTATTTCATTATATAAAATGAAGAGATTGGTAAACTGAATAGTCACTAGTGGTGTAATAACTTTACTCATAAATATTTTCAAATTAAAGTAGAATGTAAAAGTCCTATATGTAAGAAAGTCATCACTATATGATTATATACTATAGCTCCGTCTCAAAGTCACGTGACATGACTAGATCACTATGCAAAATAGTATATAAGCCACTTCCAATGCAGTTTTTAGCTCACCTAGCCTGAAAGGCCATGTGAGCTTTTGAAATAACTTTTCGTCTGTCGTCCGTCGTCCGTCCGTCAAAGATTTCAAAAATTTTCTCCACTAAAACCGCTGGGCTAAATGTAAGCAAATTTGACTTGAATCATCACTAGGGTATGGCTTCTCAAAATTGTATTCGATTAGTCTTCCTGTCAAACAACATGGCCGTCACTGCTAAAAATAGAACATAGGGGTAAATCGCAGTTTTTTGCCCAAAAACCGTTTCAGATATCAAAAGTCTGATGAGGGTTAAAATATAATTAGCATGATGAAGAAAATATGAAAAACCGTCTCGGAGTAATAGCCCTTTTTCCGTAAAATTTTCAAAATTTGTGCATTTTTAATTTTTTATTTCAAAAAGTGTAACATATAGAGGTCAAGTGTAAATTGCAAAAATGTTCAGCATATCAAGATCTACCTACCCCGAAATTTTTGAAGAAAATCCAAAAAACCTTAAAGGAGTTATAGCCCTTTTTCAACAGAAGTTTCAAAATTTTCATATTTTTCGTCTTTTTTTCCAAACTATAGAAGATGAAGGTTAAAAGTAAACTGATTAAATGTTTGACATGCTGTGGGGACTTCAAAACTGGTGTTGAAAATTGTTTGTTGACCACCGTTTTCAAAATGGCCGCCAAAAAAGGCGGGAAAATTCAACATTGTCCGATATCAATAAAATTTGCTTTCCAAATAAGTATTGATGTTGCGACTCCAAAACTGGTGTTGATAACTATTCGTCAACCGCCATTTTCAAAATGGCCGCCAAAAAGGCGGGAAGAGTCAAATTGTCCGATTTCAATGAAATTCGTTATCGAAGTGGATATCGATGTCGCTACTTCAAAACCAGTGTTGAAAATTATTTTTTGACTGCCATTTTCAAATGGCTGCCAAAAAGGCGGGAAAATTCAACACTGTTTATTTCAATGAAATTTGGTATCCAAGTGGATATTAATGTCCCTACTTCAAAACCGGTGTTGAAAATTGTTTGTTGACTGCTAAAACCGATGTTGAAAATTGTTCGTTGACAGCCATTTACAAAATGATGTCTCGATATCAAAACAGGTGTTGAAAGTGAACGTTTTTTGTCAAAAAAGCTCAACAAAGAAATATAAACTCTAATGCAGTTCAAGATATTGGTGGTGATCGAGCTACCAAAGTTGAGAGACTGTATAACTTACAATGTTAGCCTGATTGTAGTAACTGAAAGCTAGGTGAGCAATACAGGCTTCTGGGAGCCTCTGGTTTGTTTGTAGGAAGCATATTAAAAGATAATATATACCCAACAACAAAAAGAAGGCACCACCAAGGTGTAATCATATATTCCTTAAATTTCAAGAGAAACTACAGTGCACCGTCGTTATATTCCCTTTTGGACCAGGTAAAATTTTGACGATGACTGAGGGTGGCGATATATCGATGGAATAAATTACATAGAAACTATGCAACTTTTTGAAAAAATGTACTTTGAAACTGGTTGACGATAAGTTAGGGACCGCCGTTAAAGAGGGAGGTATAACGAGGGAGCACTGTATCTCTAAAAATACATGTTGGAAAATATTGAAAATTTTACATATTGTTTCTCCTATCATGGAGTAAAATTCTGAAACATTTTTCGATTTCTTTTTCTCAAAAAAAAAAAAATAAAGAAAAAAAAAAACAACTTTTCGCCCAAAAATGATTAAGGGAGTATGAGCGTCAGGTTTCAGAAGCATTCGATATCCTCAGGTTTTATCCATTCGATCAGTGTTAAATTTTTTGCACATGGATCATATTTTCTTGGTCATAGGTCATTCTGAAATGTATAAAATAGACAGTGTATAAAAATTTAATCAACTTACAATTATATTTTCATACATTTAAAGGCCTATAAACATCTTACGAAAATTAAAGGAAAACTCAAGAGAGAACTGTTTCCCGCTAAAATTTTGACTTCTTATATATATCTCAAAAATTCCTACATGGATTTTCAAAACTTTTTGCTCAGGTTGTTCCATTAACAGTGCTCGCCAAAACAAAATGTCAGAATTTAAATTCTAATTACAAAATTTCTGACACTCGTACTCCCTTAAATAGAATTTTGAACCTTTTATGCTCCAGTCTGTAAGAGTGGTGAACAATAACTGTTTTTGAAACTGTAGACAATACAACTTCCGAACAAGTCCATTCTGAGAAGTTTAATTATTTGTTTTCCTCAACCTTCAATAGAAACCGTTGCTGTTACTTAAAAATGAGTAATTTGTTTGACAAAAATCAATTAGTTTGTTCTTTACATTTGAAATTTTAATAGTACATTGAAAGTGCCGATATGGCTACAAGCTAAAATATCTATGGAGCTGGACAGCATTAAACAAGTGCTGCGTTTCTTCTGTTGTTAAGTATATATCTTCAAAAGCAAAATGTAATACATTTTCACAAAACCTGGCGTTTATATACCTGGCAATTCTTATTTAGTCAGTAATAACCAAATAAAGTTGAAAATAAGGGAATTTTAAACCCGGCATATTCAATTTAGTCAATATCTACCAAATAAAGTTCAAAATAAGGGAATTTATATATCCCGCATATTTGATTTTCAAGAAAAAGAAAGTAAATTGGGTAAATGTCAAGGAGACAACATCCCATATCCAGGTTAAAACGACCCAAAACGAAGCATCCAGGGGTCACTGCACGGTCCCCAACACAGTGAGGAACCCTTCACCACGCAGCAAGCCCCAAATGGCCAAAAAAAACAAAAAAGTGAACAAATCAATGGAAATAAACCACACCAACAACCAAAACATCAAGAAACTAAAACCCCACAAGAAGACAAGGACAAGCCAATGACCAACACACTCCCGACCTGGGACAGGCACATAAATTGCGGTTAGGTCAAACTCGCCCCCTTGGACCCCCCCCCCCCCACATGCGTGACAAATGGCCAAAAAATAAATACACAAAAAGACTCACAGTAAAAATCAAACTAGAAAAAAGCTCAACCTATCAAGACGAGCACACCTACAACAAAGCACACAAAACATGAAGACAACACACACGGGCACTGTCCGGATAGTTCATATTTACCAAATAAAGTTAAAGCAAAGGAATTTATATATCCTGCATATAATTTAGTAATTTAGTCAATATTCACCAAAAAATGGAAGTTTGTGTCCATGGGACACGGATGCCCCCGACTCCTTGCAATCGAAACCCTTAAATTATTAAAGGCATAACTATGTACAATATACATATCAAATAATTATTTAAAAAATCTTTCTCTTGTGATAAATAGGCATTGGAACTGGTTTTGTTTTGATATAATGCGTAGTTCCAACAAATAATCTGAGAAACAGTCTTATATGTAATAATAATCTATTTTTAGCAACTGTGACCTTGACCTTGGGAAAATCAACCCTAAAATCTATGGGGTTATGTCTTTTGTGATAAGTAAGCAAGTGACCAAATTAGGTTTTGATCAGATGTAGGATACGTAAATTATCATCTGGAAACCATTTTTTTTTTAAATTGTGTCTTTTTTAGCAGCTGTGACCTTGAACTTGGGGTAACAACCCCAAATCAATGGAGTTCTCTCTTGAATGATAATTAGGCCTATAAACATCTTACGAAAATTAAAGGAAAACTCAAGAGAGAACTGTTTCCCGCTAAAATTTTGACTTCTTATTTATATCTCAAAAATTCCTACATGGATTTTCGAAACTTTTTGCTCAAGTTGTTCCATTAACAGTGCTCGCCAAAACAAAATGTCAGAATTTAAATTCTAATTACAAAATTTCTGACACTCGTACTCCCTTAAATAGAATTTTGAACCTTTTATGCTCCAGTCTGTAAGAGTGGTGAACAATAACTGTTTTTGAATGATAATTAGGCATGTGACCAAGTTTGGTTTTGATCCGTTGCAGTATACTCAAGTTAACTTCCGGAAACCAAAATTTTATTGAAATTCTAGTCTATTTTTAGCAGCTGTAACCTTGACCGGGGGGGGGTACCAATCCGGAAATCGATAGGGTTCTGTCTTGGGTAATAAGCAAGCATGTGACCAAGTTTAGGTTTGATCCTATGCAGTATACTCAAGTTATCATCCGGAGACTAAAATTTTCTTGAAATTTTAGTTTATTTTTATCAACTGTGACCTTGACCTTGGGGGTACCAACCCGGTTCTGCCTTTGATAATAAGCGAGCATGTGACCAAGTTTGGGTTTGATCCTATGCAGTATAATCAAATTATCATCCGGAAAAATTTTTTTTATTGAAATTTAGTCTATTTTTAGCAACTGTGACCTTGACCTTGAGGGTACCAACCCAGATTTTGATAGGCTTCTGTATTGGGTAATAAGCAAGCAAGTGACTTAGTTTGGTTTGATCCGATACAGTATACTCAAGTTATCATCCCTAAACCAAAATTTTATTGAAATTTTAGTCTATTTTTAGCAACTGTGACTTTGACCTTGGGGGTACCAACCCGGAAATCGATAGGATTCTGTCTTAGGTGATAAGTAAGCATGTGACCAAGTTTGGGTTAGATCCAATGCAGCATACTCAAGATATGATCCGAAAAACAAAAAGATGGACGTAGGTACAGACGGAGGTACGGATCAGGATAAACCTTACTGCCCCCGACCGCCTAGCGGCTGGGGCATAATAAGATCTAAAAAAGGAAACTTTTATATCCGGCATATTTGATTTAGTTCATATCTACCAAATAAAATTTGAAATAAGGAAATTTATATATCCGGCACATGAAATTAAGTCCATATTGATCAAAATAAGGTGTAAAATAAGGGAATTTATATACCTGGCAGATAAAGTTTAGTCCATATTAACCAAATAAAGTTGAAAATAAGGGAATTTATTGCACACTTAGTAGAAATAAACGCGTTTTTGCATGATCACTATGACCGGAAGTAAACTGTCCATATTTTCTCACCACAGGAAAAAAGCAGGTTATTTAATGCTCCTCGAGCATCTCAGACAAAATAAATAGCTTCCGGTCCGCATTGGCTTAGGCAAATAAACGACTTCCGGTCTGGCATTACTTAACGTCGGAAGTATGTTATAAAAAGTTTAATACTTGTACATTTCCATATTGATCTGGTTATCATCCCTCGACCAGTATGGCTATCTCGGGATGATAACCAGGCCAATATGGAAATGCCCATGTGTTCTGTATTTATATACCAGAAACTTTGATTTCGTTGATATTTAAAAATAAAGTATAAAAAGGGGTATTTATAGACCTTGCAAATTTAATTTAGTCAATAGCTACCAAGTAAAGTTAAAAATAAGGGAATTTAGTTTAGTTCAAATCTACTGAATTAAGTTTGAAATAAGGAAATTTATATACCCAGCATATTGACAAAATAAGGTTTGAAATAAGAAAATTTATATACAGGGCAGATTTGATTTAGTCCATATTTACGAAATAAAGTTGAAAACATTGAACTTTATATACCAAACACTTTGATTTAGTTAATATTTTTAAAAAAAAATTGAAATAAGGGTATTTTTATACCCTACAAATTTAATTTAGTCAATATCTACCAAATAAAGTTTAAAATAAGGGAATTTATATACCAGGCATATCTAATTTAGTCAATATTTATCAAATAAGGTTTAAAATAAGGGAATTTATATACCAAGCTTATTTAATTCAGTCAATATTTATCAATAAAGTTTAAAATAAGTGGATTTATATACAAGGTATATTTGATTTAGTCAGTATTTACCAAATAAAGTTCAAAATTAGGGAATTTACATATCCGGCATATTAAATTTAGTCAATATTTACCAAATAAAGTTTGAAATAAGGGGATTTATATACCCGGCACATAAAATTATGTCCATACTGACAAAATATATATAGGTTTAAAATAAGGGAATTAATATACACGGCAGATTTGAAAAGAATTAAATACATTTAAGGGAATTCATATACCTGGCACATTTAATTTAGTCAAATTGAGAAAATAAAGTTTAAAATTAGGGAATAAATATACCCAGTATATTTAATTTCGTCAATATATTTACCAAATTAAGATTAAAATAAGGGAATCTTTATATCCAGCCATGGACTTAAAGAATATATAAAGTAAGGGAATGTATATATCTGGCACATTAGTCTATATATACCAAATGCTAACACAGAACCTGTGTTATTCCTGGGACTAATCAAGTAAATGAATGGAAGTGTCATGAACATCGAACTAAAATTATCTATTGAATTTACGTACCAAAGCTACAGTATTGGTCTGAAAAGATTCACAATAATAAGATGATATTTAAAAGGAATATTGGAATCATTGAATGAAGCGTGTTACCGAAATTTACTTAAAACCATAGACATATAGATACATCTATATGTCTGTGTTGAAACTAATCATTCCGTCTTGTCCCGCCAGGATTATCAGATCAGCTGATTTACAAGGGTGGATCAGTAAGGGCTACGTTGTGCACTACTGTAAATGAAGTCCCGTAAGAAACTATACCTTGGCAGAATTGAAAGATTTGACATGTGGTGAAAATATATTATTACATCTTGGTGAAAGATATAAAATGCGGATCGAGGTAAAGGGTTTTACGTAATGAAATCTTGTAAGAAAAAAAATCTCGACCGAGATGAAAGGTTTTGCCATGAGATTTTTAGCTCGTGTCGTAATTGGCTTTTTCGGTGAAAACTTACAGTCTAGACCGCGATAGAGGGTTTTACGCGAGTTTGAAGGTTACTCGATGCCGAGATAATATGCCAGCGAAGCTGGCACTTATGGTAAGAATGTCATCCAAAGACATATATTGGTGCCTTCGATTTTTTTCTGCCTGTCACGTGACCTTTTTTGTACGACCAAAAGATCACATGACAAAATCAACTTCATTCATTGGCTAATTTCATTTCTCAACATAACGAGAGTCAATTTGCCCATACATTTTTTTTGCAAAACTGTCATTTTTCTTCATTTTGTCACCCAGTCAACTCGAAAATTATTGCCACAAAATTCTCCGATTACTTAAATCATATGTCTCGTGTTTCAACGGACTTCAACGCCAAAAAAATCCCTTCTGGTATCCTTGCCATTTCACGAGGTTACCATAACGGCAATCTGCTCAATCGGAAACTAGTTCGTGCTGCCATGGTGACGTGACATTTCCACGTTCCGCAGTTTAGAAGTTGTTTTTCACAGGCACTTGTTTCATTGAAAATGTCAGTCCCTCTCACTCTCCTTCCAAGAAAGGGAGGGGCTGACATTTTTCATGAAACAAGTGCCTGTAGTTTCAAGCCATAAGCTTTTATATAACTTCATTCAAATACTTATAACCCATTTGGGTTGTAGTACATCACATTTATAATAACAAAACATAAAAGAATTAATGTTTACAATATAAAACAGTTATTTGTCTCCTCTCCTCAGTTCTAATGACTGTTGTAAAAAAAGAAACGACTGTTTTAATTTGTTCAGAGGTTGACGGATTTAGTATAATAGTCAACTTTTTTAACTGATTCAGGGAATTAAAATTTAGCTGAGTTCTCATATAATATTCTAAAAGTTGCTTTCTACAAGATTGATTAATTGCACAATTAAAGAAGAAATGTTCCTCATTGTCCAAGACTTTACATGTTTTCCATAGTCTTTCCTCTCTGAGTATCTTATAGTATCTACCAGTTTCTATTAACAACTCATGGTCACTAACTCTAAATTTTGTGATAAGTTTTCTGTTTTCCTTATTGGGATGAGATAAATAATCTGTTTTTTCACTATTTATTTTTAGGGTTTTATACAGAAAATTTTTATTTTGTTCATTTAATTTAGCAATTTTATCACTTATCAGGTTTTTATAATATTCAGTTACAGAATTTTGAATTTTAGATTTCAATTTCAGTGTTTGTTTGTATGAATTACATTCAATCAGACAATTTTTATCAAATTTTTTTTCTTCTGTAACACTTTGTGCATAAGTATACCATGAGTAGGTACCATCTTCATGCAACATTTTTGATAAATCAAAAGCTTCTTTAAGAAAAGGGTTTATATTACTATTATTTAATCTTGAAAAATATTTTAAAGACTGGATTTTTATTTAATTTTCAATAGGCATAGAATTAAGTTCTGCTCTAACAATTAAGTTTGTTGAGCTTTTCTTAATTCCTAAAACATTTTTGATAAAGTTCAAATGAAGCTTTTCAATAGGCGACTTATCAACAAATGCTAAAGTATCAACATCTCTATGGTTTTTAACAACACGAGATCTAGCTCTAAAAAGTTGTATATAGTTATCCATAAAACAAATTTCAGCATTGTATGTTAAAATAGGCTGAATTAAACTTTGGAACAAATTAAAAACTACTTTAACTGGAATATTACTAAATTCTGATGTATATACTTTCATGGCAAATAGAGCCTTTTTAGCTTTATTTGTAAGATCCACTATACAATTCATAAGACTACCATTATTACTTATGACACATCCTAGATATTTATATTCTTGAACATGTTCTACACTTTGCTCTTTATATTTAATAAAGGATTTATATTTGAAATTTAATTTGGGGGGATTGTTTTGAATTATCATTGTTTTTGTTTTCTTTACATTTACTGTTAGCTGCCATTCATACTATTTTGAAGACCAGACTCACTCTCAGAAAGCAGAATCAAATTGTCTGCAAATAATAAACTACCAAGTTTTGAATCTATAATGCTGACTGGACAACACTTCTTTTCTGTGAAGATTTCAGCTATATCATTTATGAAAATGTTAAATAATGTGGGTTTATACAATCCCCTTGTCTTACACCTTTATCTGTATTAAAATATCTAGAAGTATAATTTTTATGCTTAAATGACTTTGACTTCTTTTGACTTGTCAGATCATCGATTACTCAGTGCCTCTTCATGACCCGACAAAATTACGTTTGTTGTTATGAGAAATGCCTCCTTGAATTTTAAGAAGTCAATAAAAAGGAAGCAAAATGGTCTTTTTGGCATTTTACCCTCCGTAACAGAATGCAGTCTGCAGTCACTCCAAAAAAAGATTCAATGTAGGTGAGGGTGCCGAGGACACTCCAAGCCTCTCACAGTGAAATCAAATACCTCAAATGAATTTAAATAAACTGAAAATGAAATTACGAATGAGATAATGTCTTACCTTGAAGTCAATGAAGATAAAATAATATCTCCTAATTCCCTCAATCATTGTTATTTGAACACTGTCCTTTTGTGATGCTGTCATATTTTGTCTGAAAACTTTCAAAATGAAATGGCATATGCTTTTGTTTAACATAATGCTCAAGTAATTCTGAAAATTGGCAATCCTCAAATGAAGACAACTTTGCGTCTGCTACACGCTACACAGGAAATTGTAAAACTTCAGTTCAAGGACCGACAACTACGTAGATCAAAGTTGAGATTGCAATGCACTCGGCCTTCATTTACTTTAGGGGATCCACTACTTTAGGGCGGTGATTTCTTTGCATTTACATTTATTACAGAAAGCTTTGGTTAGGGACCAACCATTTAACCTGAAAGGAGGTTATATTTTTTTCTTGTCAGAAAATTTTTTCGCGCGAAATTTTTTTTTTCAAAATTAACATTACTTTTTTGGGCTGAACGCCTCCTTCACAATTTTTTTTTCATCAACTTGGCAGCCAAAATATTTTTTTCTCAAAAAATCAGCTCCAAAATTTTTTTTTTAAACTATAGCCCCCCCCCACCCCCCCCCCCTTCAAGTTAAATGGTCGGTCCCGTATGGTAAAGATCATGGATTAGGGTNNNAAAGTTAGGAATAGGGCTTGAGTAAGTGTCCTGTGGTAAGTGTTTAGGTTAAGGATATGGTAGGCCTATCTGATCTAGGACAGGGTCCCCTAAACTGAGTAAACTTAGGCCATGTGGTATGGCATGATTTATATGTTGGAGATTTGAATCATGCATTATAATATGCTAAGGCTGAATATGAATTGTATATAGGCTGAATTATAAATTGTAGAGTTGAGCTGTCAAGTCTTGCACATAAGAGGTAGCACTTATTTTTCAAATTTGCTCAAATTTCCCTTTGATTTTATTTTTTTCCTTTGATCATTGAAAATGTTGACAAACCTTGGATATGGAATTTTTCAAAATTTGAAAGGTATACTAGTTGAGAAAGCTTTGAGACGGTTTGATTTTATTCGCACAAAAAGATAATTCGGTTTGGGATGGGTACATGTACCCTTTAAAGTTTTGAAATAAATGATTATCAATCGTTTTCTATAAATCCATTGCCTGGTCGTAGGCTGGCACGTTCTTTTGCCCGGCAACCTTTTGACTCGATTTGGTAAATGAAAAAATTGTCTCATGAATATTGATTACTCACAAAATGTTTTCAATATTTAAACACTTACAGAATATTCGTAAACGCAGAAATGTTATCTACCTTGACCTACCTTAGGTGAAACCAATTCTTTCTATGCAGCAACCATTTTTAAATGAACAAGTCCGTTTTCTCTGGTCTTTTGTTTAAAGGAGCTTGACAAGTATAGCAGTCTTCAGATTATATGATAATGATTATTAAATACACGTAAGTTTTCAAATAAAGAATATAATTCTTTACATGCATTACTTATAGAGAACATATGGTGACAATAGGAAAACTACCAATGATAACAATATTTCTCAAGGAACAACCTTTCAAGCATCTATTTGCAACGAGTATTATACTCTGCATCACATTACCTACTTGATCTGGAAGTATGTTTGAAGGAATATACATGCATTCAAATCCCCAAGTTGCAGTAGCTTATGCCAGTAAAGGCTTACTCTATATTATTAACCAACTATTGGCGCTTCATATATCACTTACCCACAGAAACAGCCTTCGGAGCTATAGCCGATACATTACGTCGCAGCTAAAATAAAAGTCCACATTTGTAATTTATAGTGTCGCTAGAGACATTTTACGACCCTTACCATGATAGATCGGCTACAATGCCTAGATGTCAAATTACACAGTAGGACCCTTAAGTAAAGGAGGCTCAAGGCTTGAATACTGTGACAGACAATACACAAGCAATGAGAGAAAGGGAGGACTGGCGAGTTACTGAATAAAAAGGTTAAAATCACGGAAATTCAAGATGTAACATAAATGAAGACAATATAACACAGACAACACAAATAAACAAAAACATCGCAAAACTGAATCACTCTGAGCAGCTAGTGTAAATCCTCCAAATCACCAGACCCTCCTGGAAAACATGAAATATTCATCAATGGTACTCAGTGTCAGCCGACCAAATTAAAAGTGTGATTTTGTCATTGTCTTTGCTTGGCAATACGATAATAAACACTCGATCTTATTGTAATGATCCATTAGTGCATCCAGAGGGGGTTCCGCGGATGTGACCTGTCTAATCATGGTAACGATCGAAAACGCCTGGTTTAACCCGGAGACATTTCATTCTTATATGTATGTAACGCTAATTTTGATTGGATAGCGTCAAAATTCTTAGGGGGTAAAATCCAAGGTTTACTGTCGGAACCAATAGCAACGTTTCTGCGCAAACAAAAACCAAATCTACGATCCCCATTCAGATCCTAAAATATAGTAGGGTTATCTCTATATTACATTTAATTGTGTTCAACATAACATATTTTGAGACGGTATTTTCATCCTGTTGCCTGTTGACAAAATCGTAGTGCAAATTGGAGGAAGTACTTAGACAAAAGCGAACGAGTTGTGATGTAAGACGCTGATTACTGCTCAAAACAGAAATTTCGCTATTGAAACGTTCAAAACCAGCTTGTCGTCAAACGTCCCGAGTAATCACTATACTGCATAGTAGTAAAGCTGGGTGAAAGTCTGGAATTTCTTCGCTGGCATTCAAGGCTGTGCCTTCCTCATATTAGATTTTTAGCGGGATGCTAGGTTTCTCGTGCGAGAAACTAAGTTTCTCTTACGAGTTTTTAATCTCGGCGAAAAATCCTTAATCTCGATCCCGATCGAGATGATAGGTTTTTGAGAGAGAAACCTAGTGTCGCGTGCGGGAAACCAGGTATCTCGTCGAGATACTATATATCTCGAATTTTTGTGACTTTCGCGTCCCATTGATACTCTTTTCGCATTTTGCTCATTCACGTCAACTTTGCAGAAACTTAGTTTCGCGGTTTTCTACGACTGCTGTTTTATTTGTATTAAAGTTGGAAGTATTCGCAACGATTTATTTATGCGACATTTTTGAGCTCGCGAAAATAAGTTTGTTCACAGTATCACATTTTCATGTGTATATTTGTACATTAGTTAACATCATTGAATTATGGTCTTTCTATGTTAAGATTTCATCTTCAGACATAGGTTGTCAAAATGGCAGAAATTAAATTTACAGTAAGTTCGATATTTAGTCATTTGTTTCCACTGGTTTGATGCCAATGCGTGTGTACTCTTAGTCCCCGAGGGTATTCCCCATCCCAGTAGTCAGAACTTCGGTGCTGACCCGAAAGTTGATTTTATTTGGAAACGTGCAATATCTAAATTTTTGTAAATTTTTATAAAAACATGCGATGCTCTGTCGGTTTTTTACTTAGTTCATATCGTTCTTTTAAGGACTCTACATTTCACAACTTGTTCGATATGTACGAGTATGTAGTGATTTCTGACTTCAACGACCGAAATCTTTGTCTCACTGAAAAACTTCTGCATCAGGGTTTAGATATCATAAATTGATAAAAACATTCTCTAAATTTTATTATAGATACATTGACTTATTAAGAAAATTTGGTTCTACATGCAGGGCTCTTATACAACAGGGAATTTCACATCCAGACTATGGAAATATCATTTACAAAGCGCATAAATTCAAAAATTGTCATTCCAAACTTAATAATAATTCCAAACTTATTAATCAATTGAACAAACTTATTCATAAAGGATATAAATACAACATTGTTGTTAAATCTTTACTTCTGGTTTTTGTTGGCAAAAATATCGATCCTAAATGCTTTACACCATAACTATTTTTCATATTGGCAGTATTTGGCATTGCACAATATCATGTTCTTCTTTCATAATTGATGATGTTGTTATACGAAATCTATTTAGAAGTATTTCAATTGAAGTTTCATACATAAGAAGGCTTGATATCATAGTCAACGGAAATTATGTCCTTAGCTAGCTGTCAGTAACTGCGAGCATTTGTGCGGACAGTACCTGTGTGTATTGTCTTCATGTTTTATGTACTTCCTTGTAAGGGTACTCGTCTTGATGAGTTGGACTTTTTTCTAGTTTGATTTTTACTGTGAGTCTTTTTGTGTATTTACTTTGTAGCCATTCACCACACATAGGTGGGGGGTTTGGATAAAAAAAAACGAGTTAAACCCCGCCATAATTTTTGCGCCTGTCCCAAGTCAGGAATAAGTTGGTCATTGGACTGTCCTTGTCTTCTTATAATATTTTATTTTCTTGTATTTGGGTTATTGGATGTGGTTTGTTTCCATTGGTTTATTCACTTTTTAACCTTTTTGGGGCAATTTAGGGCTTGCTATATAGTGTGAGGTTTCTCACTGTGTTGAAGACCGTACGGCGACACCTAGATGCTTTGTTTTGGGTCGTTTTAAACTGGATATGGGATGTTGTCTCCTTGACATTTACCCCATTTCCTTTCTTTTTCATATCTATCATTTTTTAACATCTTAGAGTTATGGTCTTCCTACGTTTAGATTTTATCTGCACTGAAGCCATATAAGTTGTCGAAATTCGCTTATGCAGAAATTACATTTACAGTTAGTTCGGTATTTAGTCATTTGTTACCGACATTTACTCCATATCCTTTCATAAAAATATTTAATACAGGAATTTGTCTTTTTATGCAGTGTGGAGTTGGTAAAACAATTCCCCGTGTTTGAGATGTATGCTCTTTATTTTTCTTAGATATGGTGTACTTGAACATGAGATTATATATCATGTGTACACTTTTACTGGGTACGAAGTGCGACGCGAGAATGTGCCTTTTTGTGAGCAATTGCATTCCTGATTGATGGTTATTTTTGTTTATTTTAAGAAAATGAAAAGAAAAAAAATATAAATAATACAAATTGATCCCGAAACACAAAATCTTATACGCACGCGCTCTGATGAATGATAGCTCAATCTTATGATGTATATACTTTCACTATGCACATCAACCAAGTCATACATTTAATACTTTATTATAAAGACACGTAGACGTAGAGCAATCCTTATCTAGGTAAGTTCAATTATTAAATAACATTTTGACACAAGTTTTCGATAGACAAGAAACACTTTCTTTCATTTGAAAATGCTAATAAAGGGCTACGCCGAGCGCAGCATGATACGACCGCAGCATGTCGATCACTGAAATTTGAACAAGTGTAATTTTAAAGTTTGACACAATAATTAAATGGACACAATAAGGAGATTGACCCAGTAATTAACTGGACACAAACTAGGGAAAGTAAGAATTAGACCTTATGACTCCTTATGATTCCTCTTTGACCCCTTATAGCTCTGAAACAGTAAAAGCTACGCCAAATCCATTGACATACTACTGAAAGCTTATATCAAGAGGAATCCACATAAAAACATCCCATCGAAAAATCCCATCGAAAATCGATGAAAAATAAAAATTTAGGTAATCTGCTAATTTGCAGTTTTGGCCCCTTTGAACCCTTTTAGCTCGGAAACGGTAAGAGCTACGCCAAATCCGTTGACATACTACAGAAAGCTTATTTCAAGAGGAATCCAAAGAAAAAAATCCCGTCGAAATCCGGTGAAAAATAAAAATATAAGGTAATCTGCAAATTTGCAGTTTTGGCCCCTTTGACCCCTTATAGCTCGGAAACGGTAAGAGCTACACTACATCCGTTGCATACTACTGAAAGCTTATATCAAGAGGAATCCAAAGAAAAAAATCCCATCGAAATCCGATGAAAAATAAAAATTTTAGGTATTCTGCAAATTTGCAATTTTGGCCCCGTTCGGCCCCTCATAGCTTGGAAAAGAAACAAGTTAACAAAATTCTAATAATTGAGCGCTACATTAATTTTTCATAAGGAATCCATTGAAAAAAACTGCATCAAAATCGGACTAAAAATTAAAAAAAAAAATTTTTGGGGGGGTTTTCCCCTGTTAGGGCCCCATTTATCTCATGAACGGTACATGCGATGTGAAATACGTTAAATACTGCTGATTGGAAATTCAATGAGGAGCACACTGAAAGAAACCCCATAAAAATCTGATAAATAATACATAATCTACAACCTAATATATGAGAACACCCAATTTGGCCCTTTTTGGCGCTATCTCACTTAAAATCAGTCAAATTTAGTTTTTGGACAACATTTCTTCTTCATATCTGATCCAATCTTCACAGGATTGTTGACCACAATTAAGAAAAAATAAGGGAAACGGGGAATGTTTCAAAGAGACAACGACCCAAAGGGGAGTAATAACAACTCAAAGCCACCATAAGATCTTCAATGAACGGTGAGGAAACCCTACACCCAACGGCAGGTCGGAGTCGGCCCCTAAATAAAGAGTAATCAAGTTCAGCGAAATAAACATCATCCTAAACTCCCATAGACATAAAGTAAACTAACTAGAAGACAGACAAGACACACAAAGGCTTAATAAATTTCCTGACTTAGGACAGGCACAAAGCCTAGTTGTGCATCCTATGATGTCAGAATGCTCGACCCCTTTAAGACTATTAAAATTTGTTATCTTTATGGGCGCTACTTCACCCTAATCTTTCATCCGATTACAACGAACTTCACATGATAAATTTGTTGACCACAACGCCTTTTTTGTGCATACGGAAATCTTGAAATGCTTTCCGTGAAATTTTTGTTCGCGATGTTTATTTGGTTGTGATGTGTTTTTTTTTCTTTTCTCTTTTTTTAATTACACATTTTAGCATGCATTCACAATATAATTGAAATACTTTTGAAGTTGGTGTCGAACAAGAATCCGTCAGTTGAAATATTTTTCTATTGTATTTCATTACTATTATTATATTTTTTTGGGATAATTTTGAGTTATATAATGAATATTCGAATATCTTCTGATCATATTATAATCATAATCACTTTCTTTTGGCTTTCGTATTCGTTTGCTGTTGGATTGCACGGTGAATTACATCGTCGAAAAGTGATGATTGAATATCACGTCTAGCACATCGAAATTCTGTCATCTAAAAAGATACCTATGACACTTTACATTTTTATGAGATACAATTCCACTTTTCCCCAAAAAATCGGTTCTATGGCAAAAGTTTATAACATAAATCAGAAAATATATGTCCATTTTCTAGACTAACATTGAAATCAAGCTTTTGTCAATATATATTTTATTTCATCCTGTACTCATTTCGATTCACAAGAAATTATAACGCTTAAATGATTTTTCGTATGCATACAAAACAGTAAAAGTAGTTGCAACGTCTTTAAACTCACACTAACTAGGAGTCGCTTCTTTGTGAAAATGGTTTCGCATTGTCGCCAAAAAAGTGTTTCATTTTTTGGGCATTTTTTGGTTTATTACCTAAATACTGAGGCCAAGGAACTTTCGATGTGGCTATTTTTATTGCAAATTATTTTTCCTACAAATGTGGTACTAAATCCACATATAAAGTTTAATTAACAAGCGTTTATATATATATATATAATTAGAAGCAAAAATTGATTTACTACGATGTTTTGCATAGCGTTTAAATTTACCATGTCCCAGTCGTAGATGAACCAAACAATATATATCTAAAAACAAAACTTGATAATAATCTATGCATAAAATTAACTCTAACACACTCCCTCGCCTTATTTACTTCTTTGTCGTCATACTGGGTGTTATTACTGTCTGATTTGTTCCACAGTCCACCTGTGAAGAGCAATCAGGAATGCAGTGGCTCCCAAAAAGGCAAATTCTCGCGTCGCACTTCGTACCCAGTAACTTTGATCAATTGCTATTATCTAAATTTATGTAAATTCTAAAACCCCATCCATCGTAGTTTTGTCGTTAGCTATATTTGATATTACTAATTATTCGGGTTTTCGGGTTTTATGTATTTTAAACATTTTTTGCAATAATGGATGTCCTATGCTTGGGTTCTAGTGCTGCTGGAATAAATTTCTGAAATGGCCATACAGCTCATTAAAATTATTGCAGCTCATTTACTCCATATCCTTTCATAGAAAATTATCTTACAATGTAAATTGATCAACAAACTAAGACGTGTTCAAATCAATAAAGAATGCATGTAAGGGAGCAACCATTTAATTTTATAGGGGGACAAGGAAGGAACATCTGATCCTGAATACTTTTTTACATGCAACCTTTGAGCCTGACAATTTTTTTCTCACTAGAAGCAATTCTGTTATTTTTTTGTCAGTCCAAGCCAGAAATTTTGCTTTATATATGTGATCCTGGTTATTTTTTTTCAGCTTCCTCCTGTCCTGATATTTTTTTACACCAATTTTCTGATCCTGGATTTTTTTTTTCGAATTCCTTCCTTGCNCCCCCCCCCCCCCCCTAAAAATCAAATGGTCGCTCCCTAAGTGTAGCCGAACAGATTGTCAGATAATGTCAAAGATACATGTACTATATCACAATTGAATGCCCTCCCCATAATGATACAAATACATTTCCGTTCCTGCTGTTGTCTATTTCAGTCTACTTACCAACTAGTTTCGCATTATATGCAACTCCAACATTACAAAAATTATTTCCCCTGATTGCTCCGATTAAACCTGACACAGCTGTACCATGACTACAATATATATATTATAATATAATGTTTGCTTTAATGTAGACAATGTAGACATAATTAAACTAAGAGGCAAGGGAAGATGTTCGCTACAAAATAACACAAAGCATTCAGATAATTTTCAAAACTCTTAACCTCTTAAATCGTGTTTCATTTCATATTTCGTCATTGGAAAGGGGAATCCGTTTTGTTCAATAACAGGTCAAAGTTTGTATCTGAAATAAATTGGCTGCATGATTTATGTTTCCATTCCGAATTTATTCGTCCTTTACATAAAAAAAATCTATTTGATTATTTGTTTAGTCATTGGTTCTTCATATCTTTTGATTTAATTTGTACTGAAGAGATATTATTGTGGGTCTCGATGGCCACAAGCGGGAAGCAGAATTAGCCTTTTTAAGTAAGCGGGAATGGGGGTCGCGGCAAAAAAGTGCACAAGCATGTCGAACGTGAAGCGGAAACTAATGAAAAAAACCCAGTGAATCGGGAAAAGTTGGCCTCTTAAGAGTCTGTAGAAAATTTCCCCGTCGGGAAACGGGAAAGTGGGGAAAAATGTCGGGATTTTGGGAGAGGGGCCCAACTGAGACCAAACTTAGTTACTGTGGCCTAGAGGATCACGGATACCCCCACCCATAATGCTTACTAATTTTTCTAAATCTGGAAAAGGGTATTATTTGAAAACAAAATACATAGTGCAAATATACAACATGTGATTCAGCTCCTGCGAAAGTTTCAAGAAATTACAATCAGTGGCTAAATAGGAGTTGTGGATACCAGCTCTTGGGATTGTGCTAAAAAAGTCCAAAACATGTTAAACATGTGGAAAAAAGAAATTGTTTGAAAACAAGCTAGAAAAACTGTGAGTAAAGCTAACCGCTCCCCCATGCGATAATCAATCAAATCAAATTCTGAAATAGAAGATACAAATCTACATTACGCCACAAAGACTGTTATAAGTTTCATGAAAATCTATTGAGTGGTTCAAGAGGAGTAGTGGATAAGAGATGGGTACCCACTTGTAATGTAATGGCAAAGTCCATGTTTTGCTATGGGAAACCCCAACAATCAATCAAATCAAATTCTGAAATGGAAGTGCACATCTACATTCTGTAACAAAGACTGTGTTAAAGTTTCATGAAAATCTATACAGTGGTTCAGGAGGAGTAGCGGAAAAGCATTGGCTACCCCTTTGTAATGTAATGGCTAAGTCCATGTTTTGCTATGGGAAACACCCAAAATCAATCAAATCAAATTCTGAAATAGGAGGTGCAAATTTACATTGTGTAACAAAGACTGTGTTAAATTTTCATGAAAATCTATTCAGTGTTTCAGGTGGAGTTGCGGATAAGCATTGGCTACCCCCTTGTAATGTAATGACTAAGTCCATGTTTTGCTATGGGAAACCCCTAAAATCAATCAAATCAAATTCTGACTGAATGGAAGGTGCACATCTACATTCTGAAACAAAGAGTGTTTCAAAGTTTCATGAAAATCTATTCAGTGGTTCAGGAGGAGTAGCTGATAAGAGATGGGTACCCTCAGGTGTAACGGACGGACGGACAATCCCATCACTATATACTCCCCACTTTTCAAGCGGGGGTATAATTATCTAATGTACATGTATTATATGTATATAAGGTCCTGCATAAGTGTCATGAAATTCTGATCAGTAGTTGAGAAGGAGTAGTGGATACTAGGTGGTCATCGTATGGTTTGCATTGAGCTATGATGATAATTTCTTGAACATATAAAAAGGGACAAAAAAGAATTAATGGAAATCAAAATACATGGTGCACATCTACATTAAGTAATTACAATCTAGACAAAAAATGAATTATTTGAAAACGAATTACAAAGTACACATTTATGATATGTAATTGAACTCCTGTTTAAGTTTCATGAAATTCCTATCAGTGGTTTAGGAGGAGTAGTGAATACCAGCTTTTTTGTACAAAAAGACAGACATACAGAAGGGTGGATGGAAGAAAGGACGAACGGACGGACATCCTGAATACAATAGTTACCTTTATAGCGTGGGGTATAATAACTTCATTTATAAAAAAAGATGATAAAACACTATTGATATCTTCAAATTTTAATATTTTAGTTAATTGAAATCATTTTTATTGGTTGTGTGATATTGTATGCTAATTGGCATCGTCTTGCATTGATAAAGACTATATATTTAAGTACTAATCCAGCTAAGAGTCAGACAGGGGGCGGCACACCAAAAATTTAGATTCTTTATTTTTTTTTGTTAGGTGTATTCATTTGGTCATAAAGCACATCCCAAATTTGTTTTTACATTCGAACATGTGTTAGGTCTAGATATAATTTTTTACTGGTTTTATAGAGAAACAAAATAGCGGGAAAATTTTCCCGTACTTTTTATTGTACAATGCAACTAAATTTTGGACGCTGAAAACTCAAAAAGGCAAAATAACACAGAACTTTTATCTATCAAAATGACGTTTTCTTGGTTAGTTTTATTACAATCAAACATCAAAAGTTTGCGTTTTTCCCCAATGTACCACTGCACCAATGCACTTTATGGTGAGACGGTGTTTACGAGGCTCTCACTGTTATTTAGTTTATGTGTGTTTCTAGTTGGAATTATCATTCATATATTGTTTCAAATAATTTGGAAATGAACTATTGACATTTAAATGTGCTTTAATGGGGGGAAAAAGTAAGAAGAAAAAGAAAAGAAAGAATCGAAGTGACACTAGTGAAACAGGTTTGACTCCTCCGACAAAATCAACAAACAATATGGCGTCACCATATCAACAAAGTTTACCACAACTATTGAATCAAGCAAATGACGCTATTTACTCTAGTACTCCAGTGACTTCAATGCAGAGATCAAACCTGATCGATCCTAATTTGCAAAACAGTTCTATTAATCTCATGAACCATACGAGTACAGTTAACCCGATCAACCCTTTGAATCCTATGATCATGACACAAGAACATCAGAATTTAAATCTCCAGCAACTACATCAAATACCGAATCCAGTTTCCCACCCTGATCTTGGACCCTCTCCATTTCCTCCTCAACCACCAGTATCTCAATTACCATGCCAAATACCAACGATGCCACAATATCTTGAAAATAAAAGTAACTTTGGAATGACAATGGAAATGATATTTTCGACAATTAATATAATGAATCAAAGGCTTGAACGATTCAATCTTGTATTCGAAGAAAGGTTCACACAAATTGACAGAAAACTTGATGAACATTTCAACAGTATTGATAATAGTATACAAGACATTAAACAAGAAATTAATTGTATAAAACAAACCCAAAATACTCATAGCCAAATATTAGATAGACAGGAAGGTCACCACCATGAAATAGCAAATAGATTGAATAATCTTGAACATAAAACACAAAACGTAGAATCATCCTCAAATCAACTAAAAGAAGACTTTTTGCGTCTTCAAAGTCACTCGATGAAGTACAATCTAATTTTTGGGGGTATTCCCCAAACGGATCCTGATGAAACTGAAAATACAGAAATGGTCATTAAAAATTTCATAACAAAAGAACTCGAAATTGAAGATGGAAACAACATCGAATTTCAAAACGTACATAGACTTAAAAAGAGACAAGACGGTAAACCCAGAAACATCATAGCAAGATTTACAAACTATAAAGATCATGAACGAGTGAGGAAAGCAGTACCTGAGAAACTAAAGTTTAAACCCCAGTTCAGTGTAAACCAACAGTATCCCGCTGAAATTAGTACAAGGAGACAAAACCTCTACCCAAAACTGAAAGAACTGCAGCGACGCAGAATTCATGCGTCTTTAGTTTATGACCAAATTATGGTGAACGGACATCCATATGAGCCTCCCCGAGATGACCCTCAAAACAACAATGACTTCAGACAAAGACCAACATAGGACAACACATCAGACAATAAAAATAAAACTAATTTTGTTATAAATAAACTTAATATATCTTATGTTAATGTTTGCGGCATTTCTTCAAAATTGTTGAATCCAGATTTTGATAGTTTTATACAACAAAATGATATTAATATCTTTGTAGAAACCAAATGATGAAATCAAATTACCAAAGGGGTATGAATATCATGCAAAGCATAGAAAAAAATTCAAACGAAAATCTGGAGGTATAATGGTTGTTTACAAAAAAGAGCTATCTAACTTACTTAAAATCTGAATTTGTTCAGTGGTTAGAAATTAAAGCTAACAATTCTGACCAGAGAGAAAATATTTTGATCGGTTGTGTGTATATACCCCCCAAATTTTCTAATTACTCTTCTGATCAGTCATTTGCAGATATAGAAAATGAGCTTATAACGTTTTCTAAATCAAATCTACAGGTAGCTCTCATTGGCGATTTTAATGCTAGGACAGCTACTGAAAATATGATGAAAATTTATTTAGAATTTTGAATTTAGACGACACTATTACTGATAATAATCTTTTTATACATACCAAACTCCAAGAGAAAAATATACCTCTAGAAAGGTCAAGTAAAGACCATGGTAGAATAAACAATTATGGTTTATTATTGTTAGAACTTTGTAAAAGATGTGGTATTGTTATATGTAATGGTCGTATTTGTTTTGATAAAGATATTGGTCGAACAACATGTAAAGATTCGACCGTGGTTGACTATTTGGTTACGTCCCCTGATCTTATTGATATTATATCTAATTTTAGAATACTTGATTTTGACCATATGTTTTCAGATATACATAACAGGATTTGTTTTAGTTTAACTTTCCCTGAAGCTAGTATTTCACGAATAGATCAAAATAATATGAAAACAGATACTCACATTCGTTGGATAAATGCGAAGTCCGATGAATTCACTCAAATGAGCTTGATCAATTGTTAAATAGTGTCGAAATTGACACAGTAACCTCCCAACAGGTAAACCAGTTAGTGAATGACCTCACGCATGTACTTTTAAATACTGCGGAAAATGTATTTGGAATATCGAGGAATAAGAAAACCCCGAATGCTAATAATAAACCATGGTTTGATAAAAACTGTGCGGATAAACGGACAGAGTTTAATAATGCTCGAGTTTTATATAATAGAGTGAAAACAAATATAAATAAAAATTCACTAGCCAACTCGGCTAGAGAATACCGTCAAACTTTGAATTATAGTTATAAAAAATATCAGGAAAAATGTTCTCAAGAATTAAGAGCGTTATCAAAAGATGATACTAAAGGGTTTTGGAAAGCTCTACTTTTAAAATTTTAAAAGTTTGACCAAAATTCTAAAATATCAAATTTTCGAAATGAACAAAAATTTTTAAATTTTGAAAATTTAACCAAAGTATTAAAATTTTAAAATTTTTGAACTTTAACATTTTTGAACATTTGATCAAACTTCGAAATTTGTAAACGGAACTTTTATTTTTGATTATTTCGCTTTTTAAAACTTTCGAATTTTCGATTTTTGACTAAAAATTCAAAACTTCTCAAAATCGCTGGCTCATACAAGCTAATATTGTCAATAATCTGCAGACCAACTGTTTCATCTTACATGTGAAGAATATTTCAGTTTTTTTAACTTTGAGTTGAGTTAGACCGGAGGGCTAGGGTGGACACTGAATAGGGAGACTAATTAGTTTATTCTTCGAATGCCAACATTCTTTGATCTACCGACAATTTACCTGTAAAATTTTGTTGGCATTCAAGGAATGGTGTCAGATAGTTGTCCAAACAAATGTGCATGCTTAAAAAAACAATTCCTCTAATTAGGTGTCGTAAATTGGACTGGCTTCACTTCAGAAAATAAATAAAATTATATTATATTCATTAATATTTTTTCAGAGTGTGAATTTGTGCTAATGTGTGTACATTTTTTTTGTAGTTTATATTATAGGAATGAGCACGACGTTTTTTTAAACGTGCTTTCAAAATACTATTTGCTATATTTATTTTTCTTGCGCTTTTTTGTTTTTCCTTATTTTTTCTTCTTTTTTTTGGCGCACATGGAAAGGAACAAAATATTTCTTTATCAACTTCACTGTAAATAATATTTAGCACATATATGACTAGCCAAATTTTATAGTAGATAACCTGTAACCAATGTGTTTTTCAGGCGGTTCTACATGAATAGTATGTCAAGTTGTGCATAAGCCATAGAAGAAAAATTATTGCTGTAAAGTACTACTAATTTTTGTTGAATGGCGGCCAGGGCCAATAAGATTTTTCACTCCAGTATATCTAACTTTTATCATGATGACACAGTTATGTAGATGTCGACAGTTATTTTGTGTTTAACGTATACGCAATTTGAAATGGTCTTGTCGTTGATAAATACAGTACAGCTTGATCATTTTTG
The DNA here is from genome assembly GCA_002080025.1 of Modiolus philippinarum. Lineage (NCBI taxonomy): Eukaryota > Metazoa > Mollusca > Bivalvia > Mytilida > Modiolidae > Modiolus > Modiolus philippinarum. Next base: position 58,862 of record MJUU01050585.1, on the reverse strand, counting down.
GACATTTTTAGCTGAATATAGATATTTCTGTGTTGTTACGATTGCCTACATTGCTTGATCATTTTTGGACATTTTTAGCTGAATAAAGAAATTTCTGTGTTGTTACGATTGCCTATATTGCTACATTTTTAGCTGAATAGTGTTTTTACGATTGCCTATATTGCTTGATCATTTATGGACATTTTTAGCTGAATAAAGAATTTTAATACTTTGAATAATCAAAAAGAAACGGTGCTTATGCGTACAGATTAGCAATATACATGTACAGGCTTAATAATTCAAGCGAACTAAGTAGTGGGACTCTGTTCAGTCTAAGTATGCATTGTCCCATTCTGTCCCTACATTCCAAAAACGTCCAGTTCCCCACTGGTTGATTCAGTCAGTCGTTTAATCTTAACAATGTTATAGGAACTGAATCAGACTGATTAAGATATGGGAATGTGTTCAGTTCATGGAATAATCTCAGTTCAAATAGAATAAATCAGTATTTTGTTAAATTATATTAAAATTCTTTTTTATATATTGTTATAAATTAGAAATTTAGAACTTTGTCATGCTTGCGTATTTATTTTTTTTATTCTCATAATAAAATTAATATTTCATTTATTTGACATTAAATCTTTAAAATCTTGTAAGTTTAAGTAATATTTTCACTTATTATTATCTATTAATAAGTGTTTCCATTAATGTCTTAATTCTTGTAAAAACACCATATATTGTATAAACATCTATTGAAATTATTTTGTTGGCATTCAAGGAATATGTAAAATATAAAATGTTGGCATTCGAGGAAGACACCGACTATTTACATTTGTGTGATCTTTTGTGGTTAGCTCATCTGGCTATGCCAGGGTGAGCTATTGCCATCACTTGGCGTCCGTCGTCCGTCCGTCGTTAGCTCACTTTCAAAAATCTTCTCCTCTGAAACCACTAGGTCAAATGGAACCAAACTTTAACTGAATCATCACTAGGGTATCTAGTCTCAAATTTCTTATTCTGTATGTCTTAGGTCAAACAACATGGCTGCTGTTACTAAAAATAGAACATAGGGGTAAATTACAGTTTTTGGCAAATAACTCAAAAACCGTTACCGATATAAAAAATCTGACATGGAGTAAAAACGATCAGCATGAGAAGATCTACCCATGCTGAAATTTTGAAGAAAATCTGATGACCCGTCTAAGAGTTATTGCCCTTTTTCCGTAAAATTTTCAAAATTTTGATGTTTTTTTATTTTTTATTAAAGAAAAACTATAGCAGATAGAGGTTAAGTTTAAATTGCAAAAATGTTAAGCATGTTAAGATCTACCCACATGGATATTTTGAAGAAAATCCAAGTACCTATATATGAGTTGTGGTCTTTTATTGGTCAAATTTTTCGTGATTTTTTACTTTTTGTCCTATATTTCAAAAACGCTTTGAGATAGGGGTCAAGTTTAAATTGCAAAAATGTTCAGCATGTTAAGAACTATATTTTATTGAACATATTCAAGTTTTCCGACCGCTTCCAAGATGGCCGCCAGCGGGGACATTAGTTTATCATTTGACCTAATGGGAAAATTCATACAAAGGACTTCTTCTTGAGAACCACTGAATGGATTTGAAACAAACTGGGCATGAATGATGCTTATGAGGTGCTGACCAGGTGTTGTTACTTTGGTGCCGATCCATCATCCAACATGGCCGCCAGAGGGGATCTTAATTTTAACATTGGACCCTATGGGAAAATGCATACAAAGAACTTCTACTTTAGAACCACTGAATGGATTTGAATCAAACTTGGCATGAATGATGTTAATGAGGTGGTGACCAAGTGTTATTACTTTGGTGCCAATCTGTCATCTTACATGACCGACAGCATTGGACCCTATAAGAAATGCACACATAGATCCTCTAGAGAACTGCTGAATTAATTTAAATCAAACATAACATGAATGATGCCTGTCAGGTGCTGACCAAGTGTCACCAGCTGTGAACTTAGTTTAACAAAAGATCTTCTTCTAGAGAACTGCTTAATAGATTTAATCCAAACTTTGCTTATGAGAAGCTGACCAAGGGTTGTTACTTCAGTGCTGATCCATCATCCAACATGGCTGCCAGCAATGAATTGGACCCTAAGGGGAAATGCATACAAAGATATCATGGAAAACCATTGAATGGATTCAATTTAAACATTGCATAAATGAAACTTGTGAGATTTTGACCAAGCTTGTTACTTTGGTGCTGATCCGTCTTCCGATATAGCCACCAGTAGCAAAACTTAGTTTAACATTGGACCCAGTGGGATATGCATAAAAAGATCTCCTCCTCTGAAACTGCATGAACAATTATAGTAGAATTTTGATAAGATAGTCCTTATGTGACCCTCTTCAAAGTTTTATGTTAAATAGCTGCCAGCAGGGAACGTAGATTAACATAGGCCCCTTAAGTTTGGAAACTGCATTCCAAAATCTTCTCTGAAACTGCTTGAACAATTTTAATTAAATCTTATAAAAAGTTTCTGATTTTTATGTACATATATCACCAAAGATGGACCATCAATTGGGAATTATAGTGCTGCAGGACCCAGGTGAGCGATACAGGCTCTTGAGAGTCTCTTGTTTAATAAACTATAATGCATCTAGCTTTAAAATATATACACATCTTTGTGTCCGTTATCTCTGTGTAGGTTTGTATTTTATTCAAAGATAATGTTTCTATCTTTAAAAGGTATAGTACATGAAAGTTGGGCCCAATTGGAATAAGCGGGAAGAGGGATTGACGTTTTTCAAACGAGCTTGAAACGGGATCCTTGCAAAAATTGCATGTGAAAATGGGAAAAGATGTCCACCGTGAAGCGGGAATTGTTGAAATGTATCCTGTGAAACGGGAAAAAGCGGTCTCTTTCAGAGTATTTGTTAAATATTTTCCAGCTCGTGGAACCGGAAAATGGAGAAATATTGAAGGGATTTCGTTTAAGGGACCCACTGAGACCCCTAAGAAGATATCAACACCACAGACGCCAATTTTTTTTTCTTTCGGGAGGCATAATCCCGGGAGTAAGGGTTTTTCTATAGGGATATAATTAAATCCAAATAAGACGACAAAAATGGTAATGGAACAACTCCTTTACTGTAGTGTCAGTGTCATCCTGCTATGACCTGTATATATTTGCCACTTTTTAATCCCAAGAGCTGTGTGTCTTTTTCAAGAGCAGTTCTGAGGATATTTAAGAAAACTGTCCAAAATCAATTCCACTCCTGATAAATAGAGTCGAAAAAGAGTGATAAAAAGAGTCGAAAAAAGTATCTATTCATTCAAGTTGCATGGCAAGTTGCACTTATTTCAAAGTTAAATGAAACAGTTTTGATATTCAGCTTCATAGAGATACTCTTTGAAAAATCGATTTGAAAATTTAACAGGTTACAGGGAAATTATCGAACAAATAAGCTGCTTCTAATTTGACTTAAATTCAGTGTTTATGAAAAACCCACCATCAACATTAATTGCATTTGTAGTAAATACATGAGATATTGTCTCGTGTCCATTCACTCCATATCACTTAGTAAAATATTGTATAACTTTTATCTCTTCCCTTATTACTTTGCATGTTTACCCCAATCATGTCTTAAGTTCTTGTAGAAACTTTGGTACATGTACTAGGATATCGGGTATAGTGCAGAATTAATTTAACATGAATGGAAGTCCTGTTTGTCAAACATCTTCATGTGCATAATATTGGTTTAACATATTGAAACATAAAATTTTGATTATCTCGTTTGAAACTACAGAACCAAATTCAACGAAATTTTACAGGCACAATGTTTGGAAGGTCTTTCACAATTTATTGCTTATTTGTTCCGATCAAACAAAAAAAAACATGACCACCAGCGGGGAACATAATTTAATAGTGGACGTTTCAGGACACCCAAACTTTATAGAAAAAATGTTTGAAAGGTCAGATAAAAACCATGGCCGCCAGGAGATGACATGTTCTATCTTTGATCCTGGGTATAGGAAAAACTTCGTACTTTGGCTTCGAGACATTTTGTTTTGAGAGCGATACAGGCTCATCCTCCTCGGTCTCCAGTTTTAATTAGATTGTCATATGGTGCAGTACAATTTAAAAAAATAAAACGATAAAAAAAAACATAGAGTGTTCGTACCGTAGCTGCTGGATATGGGTATGGGTAGTATGGAAACAAAACTCTTAACATGCAATTTTAATTTGGAGATTTCTTATTATTTAAGGAAAAAAAAAGAAAATTGCAATTTTTTTTATCTTTTCATGCATATAGCTACAACTACGTTCTTCTTTACTTGAGAATTCCTACGTATTTGTCGCATGCTTCCGTTCTCTACGATACTCAGTTCTAGTACACTTTACTCACGGTGACCGTCCCTTTACATAACTCACGGGTTACTGCTACCCCTCAAAGGTACGAATTGACGTCAACGTCAATGATGTAGATATCTTTAAGCTAGATGCAATATATATTGTAAAAACACAAACCCACACACACAAATGTAGATTAATGCCCTTGTATGGCCCACCCCTCACATCTAACTTAGGTCAATAGTAAAACTGAAATATTCTTTATATTCTATATATTGATAATCACTAGCCTATAGGTCCGTGTAAAGAAGTTGTTCCATTACCATTTTTGCAGTCTAATTTGGATTTAATTATAACCCTATAGATAACAGTAACTCCCGGGATCCAGCTGCCCCGGAAAGAAAAAAATGGCGTCAGTGGTGTTTATTTCTTCGTAGGGGTCTCAGTGGGGTCCTTTAAACGAAATCTCGTCAATTTTTCTCCACTCTCTGGTTCAACGAGCTGGAAAACATGAAGAGGCCGCTTTTGCCCGTTTCAAAGGCTTCATTTCAACGATTCCCGCTTCACGGTGGACATCTTTACCCATTTTCACATGCAATTTTTTGCAAAGATCCCGTTTCCAGCTCGTTTAAAAAAACTTCAATCTCGCTTCCTGCTTATTCCCATTGGGACCAACCTTTATGTACTTTACATTTTAAAGCTAGAAACATTATCGTTGAATAAAATACAAATCGACACAGAGATAAAGGACAGAAAGATGTATATATTTTAAAGCTAGATGCATTATAGTTTATTAAAAAACAAAAGAACACACAAAGGTAAATGAGTCTCCCTATTCAGTGTCCCACCTAGCCCTCCCGTCTAACTTAACTCAAGGTTAAAACTGAAATATCATGAAATAGTTGATCTGCAGATTATTGACAACATTATCTTGTATGAGCTAGCGATCTTGAGAAGTTTTGTATTTTTAGTCAAAAATCGAAATTTCGAAAGTTTTAAAAAGCGAAATAATCAAAAATAAAAGTTCAGTTTACAAATTTCGAAGTTTGATCAAATGTCCAAAAATGTTGAAGTTCAAAAATTTTAAAATTTTAATATTTTGGTTAAATTTTCAAAATTTTAAAATTTTTGTTCATTTTGAAAATTTGATATTTTAGATTTTTGGTCAAACTTTTAAAATTTTAAAATTTTAAAAAGTTTTAAAATTTTGAATTGTTAAGTGTTACACGGACCTTACACGGACCTGTCTGGTAGCATTTCAACATCAATTGCTATTGAAAGATTGTAGACAGTTCAATGAAATGATTAACACAGTATTAAGTAAAAATATACATTACTTCAATTTTTGATTTATTTAACGATCATTAAATCATGTCTAGGAATAGTGCTTTTTTTTCTTTCTTTTGTTCCATACATTTCAAATTCTTTTCGGGGATTTACAGATATATTTTAGAGATAAGAGATGTTACATTACAAGGGATATGAAGCATTAATTTCCCTCATACAAAGCTCTACTGCATTTTTTGAAACTGGTCATGCCTAATAGCAAGCGATAAAAACAGCTAAAGTCGACATTTTTCATATATAGAATTTCATGCCAATAAGATATCCTCGAAGGTTCGACTTAATCTGACATGGCCATACAGCCCATTGAAAATTAATTGCAGTTGGATTTAACATATGTGTTATTGTCTTATATTCATTTACTCCATATCCTTTCGTAAAATATTTAATACATGAGTTTGTCTTTTAATGCAGTGTGGAGTTGGCAAAACAATTCCCCGTGTTTTAGATGTATGCACTTTATTTTTCTTTAGATATGGTGTACTTGTACATGTGATTATACCTTACGTGTACACTTTGTTTATAACTATTAAATTCTAAAACTAAGGTTTAACTCCTTCCATCGTAGTTTTGTCCTTAGCCATATTTGATATTACTGATCATTTGGGTTTCGTTTGGGTCTATGCATTTTTGAACATTTTTTTTAAATCGAGGATTTCCTATGTTTGAGTTCTAGTGCTGCTGATGAGGAATTAATTTCCGAAATGGCCAAACAGCTCATTAAAATTAATTGCGGTTGGAGTTAACACAAGTGTTATTGTCTCATGTTCATTTACTCCATATCCTTTGGTAAAATATTTCAAGGAGTTCCTGATTACAGACATGAAAAGCCGTAAGATACAAAACTACGAATAGTTATCCTTTTCGGTCAACTCTGTTTGAAGTAGATGACACAAATATATCAATCGCAAATTTCAATTTTGATTGCCGATTTGAAAAAAGTTTTATAAATGACGAAATCAAAGTTTGGACTCCGGAACTTACTCCATTCCATCAGGTAGAATATGCTCTTTTCTGTCATGGTAGTAGTCGTAAGAATTCTCAGCATCCTGAAAATAAAAATATGTATACCATGATCGAATTAAGCAATAACAGTACATTATTTGTATACTCGATGGCGTCAATCGTAGATTTGACAGTCAAAATGCAGTTTATAGATGGTGGAATTGACGATAAGTTTTAACCAATCAAAACCTTCCATATATAAATGTTGCATTAGAATAAACTGGTCTATAGGACTTTTGAAAACCCATTTCAAATTTCAAATTTCAAACCACTTATTTCACTTTACGAACTACATTTTGTTGGGAAATCGAGGGACATTTAACAATTACCGTTCGTTCAGTGTGAAAGAAAGGGACTGTCCTCTTACTAGGCATTTTTAAGAACTGAGCATCGGTTTGAGGACATCACATTTCAGATCATTGAATGTAATTCATCTTGGGATAAAGAAGAAGCAACTCAGAAAGTGTTTTTTGATATAAATGCTTAGATCAAAATGAAAAAGACGACTAACGTTTTTTATATTTTTTTTTACGTATTAAATGAACATAGTTATTTTACATACAAAGATATCAGTTTAATATGTATACGTTTCTCAGTAAATAATACACTTGTTATTGTAATACATTAAAAATGTTTATGGTTAATATATTTTACACCAAAAGAACGATGCACTTATATTAACAAAAATATATATTTCAGATTTTTCCAATGTCCAGAATTACATTTTTTAGAAAAACTCTATATTTATATACTTAATTGCGACTTACGATTGTGGTCAAGTTTGAACAATATGTTAACAAGTCTCTATATATTTCTCCCTTTCTTCATAAGAAGCATGCGTATCCGAATATCTTGAAATTTACAAATTACAAAAAAACTGATGTGGCATTGTCACATCAGCATGAAGAGTAAAATTCTTGAATATTAAAGTAATTCAATGGATTTGATTTGATCTGCAATGAATGGACATAGGTATTCGGAATAACCATCTGCCGTAGTAAATTTACAGAATATGTAACTAATTTTAACCACCTGTCAACTCCCAGCCAATCAAAAAAGGCTGCTGGGGCGTCAGAAAAATTTCGCACTATTATGACAATTAAAGCAATAATTCATCTGCATTATAAATATTACCCGTCGTGTGTTTCGGGTCGCAAGATTTGTCTTTTCCGTGTAAAATGCAAATGATAATGATTTTTTCAAAGCAGATATAATTCTACATTATTATTTTGGCTTACTATATTTGGAACCAAATCTATATGATCTGTCTGTGTCAAAGAATCCACAACACCAACTGTCACGCCCCTTCCGGTGAATCCCAGTTCCCATGCTTTGTCTACGTGTTGCGAATATTCTACCGCATTGTTCTATATATATAAAAACGAATAAATAAAAATGATAAATGATACAACAATTTGTATTTTCTATAGAATTGTGTATTATATCATATTGATTTATTGAGGTAATCTCGGAACCGTAGATTGAATTTGTCTTGATAATATTATGATTACTTTAGGTTTTTGTCAATTTATAACCCGATTTTTACTCGCAGAAAATAAATTATATTGTTTTGCAAATTACCGAGATTGAACGGATTAACCGCAATATGACAACTTAGTATTAAGATACACGAAAATATCTCGAGATCAAAGAACTTGTAAAACTTGTGAAGTATTTGAGAACGAAGAACACTTCTTTTTTCATTGTCAGATAAACAATAATATAAGACAGAGTTTCATTGAAAATATAAATAACCATGTAACTGATTTTAACCAGCTTGATTCTCCATCAAAGTTGACATAAATCCTGGATCCTTATATAAGTATATTGTTTTTATGCTTACCTTTATGTGTTTTCCCTTGAATCCGTTGCTGTTGTAATAAAATGTTGAAGTGTTTATATGGGACTTACAGAACTAACGGATTAAAACGAAGAGACTCTTAATTATGGTCTCTGAGTACCAAATCTTTCTAAACCCCACAAAAAACTAATGTGAAACCTCGGTCGGTTATCTCCCTGTGCCAAGTTAGTTACATATAGTTAAAGTGGCGATAATTTTGATTTAAATATCAAAAGAGTCTATTGATATGCTAACTAAAATTATCTCCACTTTGAACTATACAAAACTAACTTGGTACAGCGAGATAACCGACCGAGGTTTCTCACTGAAATGGACAATATGCAATTACATTTTTAATTAAGGATGTGAGCTAAAAAGCTTCATATCTGTGGACTCGCAGAACTTTCTATATAATACAGATCTCTGTTACCATGGACCGAAGTAAGCTGTTTAGAGACGGGAAGATTGAAGCTGGCTAAACTTACCAAGTGAAACAATTTCGCCAATTCCGGATCTGGATTTATTGTACCATATGTGTAATATAATTGTTTGTCTTGTATTTCTGAAAAGTCAACCTGTAACAAATAAAGTCAAGCTTATTAAAGAAATGAATAATGATATATTTCAGATTTTTCATCATAGTTACTTTCATGCCCCATGTAAAAGTCGGAGGAATATTGTTTTACCCCTGTCCGTCCGTCCGTCCGTCCGTCCGTCCGTCCGATGGGTATATATGGGTTGTCTTCACATCTCCTCTCACAATTTTAATGCTAGCAAGTTTTTATTTAGCACATCATTTGTATATACAATAAAGATGTGCATGCGATAAGTATTTGATTTAGTGCATTTCTGTGAAAATTATACTGTGTTGAACTTAGTCATTTTTGGAGAATTTTGTAATAAAGGGTACATAAATGCAATTCATCCTACAATTTAATGCTAGGAAGTTCATGTGTATCTATACTGAAGATGTGCATGGAAGGGATACATTTATCTGAAAAATATTGTTGAACTTGGTCTTTTTGTAAATTGATCATAGAGCGTATATACTTTGTCCAAGCAACTTCTCCTAATATTTTAATACTAGGAAGTTCTTATTTTGCATATCATTTGCACCTATATTGCACTAGGATAGATTTCTTAACTAAAAAATATACTGCAATTGTTGAATTCTGTCATACTTTAGTTATTACATGTACATAATTTGTCAGAGAAGTAACATGTATCATGGACTTCAATTTGTTTTGTCTAAGGGTTAGAATGTCGTCTTTTTATTTCCGTGCATTATAGCTGTCTAACGTCCTTGTTTTGTCTTTGTTTTTCTCTGTTGCCGTTTTTGCCATGTCTTTGGATTTCGATTTTTTGTGGTCTTCGCTTCCCTTGTTCCTATGGTATTCTACTGCCGTTGTTTTTGTCCATGCAACTTCTCCTAAAGTGTCTACGGTACGAATATTTTTGGGACATTATTTGTACGTATCTTTAACATCTGCATGGGGTTAAGATTATGCTTTTTGTTAACTTTAATAAATTGTTGAATTTTATCATATTGGCTTGCTTCAATGTATGTTTTGCTGGAGTTCAGCATGTAAGTTTAGGGAATCTCAACATGTATTTTGCAGTGCCATCATTTGTGTCTGACAGATACAAATATCTTTACCAAGAAATAATACTCAAATTTAAGATTTGCGCGGGGGCATGTGATTCTCTAGTTATTTCATATATCGACTCCATATTATGAATACAAAGTAAAATGGCAAACGCATGGAAATGACAAGAAAACGGGGAGAAATTTCATGGGGGAAAATTACATAATGTGAAATCAGTTTCGACAGCTTTCGACAGTGACGTCCTATTTTTTTTCAAAGAATTGTCGCTGTAGTTTCTTCAACTTTCTTGGAAAAATTCCGGATGAGTGGAGACTAGATTTGGGGTTTCTCCAAATTTTCCAGATTTAATATGACTTTCCTATTTCTCGATCATCACAACTTTCAACTATTGAAACATAACAGGGTTTATCGATTTCAAGAAGGCAAAATGGGAGGGAAAATGGGACCATCAATGCGCCCTGAAAATGATCCTCCATCCCCTAAATATATGCAAGATTTGTGAAATACGTCACCTTGTCTTCGTGTAGCAGACTGTCAACTTCGACATCTCCTTTCTTTAATCCAGCACGGGAATGTACAAAAGCGCCACGACCTGAATTGTCTAGTTTCAACTTGAAATATGTCTCTTTTCCTATCATAAACTAGAACATTAAAATTTATATCTAAAGCAAAGATTTAAAACGCAACAATCATGAATTTGAATACGAATGGATAAATATCATTCTTAAACATAAACATTAATAACAGTAAAAATATCTATTTATAAAGAACCCCGTTATGGAAATGTTTCATAACTAAAACTTGCGGGATGTGGTTTTCTTGGAATTTTATAAACTTTGACAAATTAATTTAGTTTCATAAAGAAAAGAAAATTTTCAATTTAAGCAAATTATTTTACTGACCTTACTTGTGCTATTGAAGGAATTTATGAAAAGCAAAGTTTGGTGCTATTGAGAAAAATATTTTTCCAAATCAAACTAGAGAAATTCGAAAATACGCCAAATAAAATATTTGAAAACCTGATCACAACATAAAGGTATTATTAATATAACTCACAAATTTAGATATTTGAATAATTTATTTTTATCGTTTTGGAAAAGAAGAATAGCGTTCACCCCTGCTCTTTTTTCCATATTTCCAAAGTAATTATTTCAACACACCTTATAATATTTCCATGCAAAAATAAAGTTTGATTTGATTAATGTTAACTTAGATTTGATTTCCTCCATACATACTTACCTGAAAGAATAAAAATCTGTTTATGGCTGGAAAAAAGCGAGTTCGCTGACCCTATTGTCTTTTGAATATCTTTTAACTTCATTTGATAACTTTTCAATCACAGAAAAATCCCTTGAAATACCTTCACCATATTTGTTGGTCATCTTTAAACATTTTACTGTAGCTTGGTCTTACTGATTTCAAAGTATTATATTTTTGGAAAGATAGTCAGCATTTATTTCAAGGGACATATCTTTAAAATACTTTATTTTGTCTTAAATACCGAAGTTACTGTGAATTCAAATTCTGCATTTGCGCATTTCGGCAACTTATGTCTCTTCAGTGCAGATAAAAACTTAACGTTCGGAAGACCATTAACTCAAAGATATTTAAAAATTGATAGAGAACAAACAACCAATATGATGTTAATATGAAGCCAAATTCAGCTAAGGACAGAGCTTTGCAGGAGGGAGATACTCCTTAGTTTTCAACAAAATTTACAAAAATTTAGATATTGTATGGTTCCAAATAGAATCGGCTTTCGGGTCAGCACCAAAGTTCTGACTACTGGCCTGGTGATTACCCTCCGGGGCTAACAATTCACCAGCAGTGGCATCGACCCAGTGGTAAAAATTAACTAAATACCGAAGTAACTGCGTATGATCTACCCCTGAAAAAATAGATTCAGAGCAGTTCACTTAGCACAGAAGGTGCAGGAGCAGGATATGTACTCTTCTTGGGCACCTGAAGATACTCTGGTTTTTTCTATATAGTCTGTTCTCTCCATTTGTGTCGCCCCCTTATTTCTTTTTTAGATTTTTGATATGTTTCCAGGGCTTTGTTGTCCCGGAATTCGTTTACAAATGCATCGCTTTCTTTCATTTTGTATCATTTCAATGGCTTTCATGGAATTACAATTTACTTTGTCTAGATCATTGGCGGAACCAGAGGGTGGGGTCCAGGGGTCGGAACCCCCTTTTTCTGAACAAGCATGTATTTTTTTACTGAATATCCTAATGTTTTATTAAGAAATACCCAAAAATATTTTTGCGCCTCGCTCTGCTCGCCGAAATCTCCTTTTATTTCCAATTGGAACCCCCCTTTTCTAATTCCCTGTATCCTCACCTGGTCTAGATAGTACATTAAGGAGGCTCACTCCTGATGTTGTTTATATCAAAGATTTCTTGAAATCTATTTTATTTGATTAAGCATTGTAGACTAAATGAAATGGTAAAAAGAAATACATGGGTACGTGTGCTTTTTACGGAGATAGAAAACATGAAAAATTTGGCGGGAAATCGATTTCTCTCGATTTTCCCTTAAATTAAGATTTGGACTATTTTTTGTCTAAAAGCTTGGAAGTTATATCAAGAATTTTATGAAAACATGTCAGGTGTCTTATTTTGACCTATAGGAGACATTCATGAAATAAAAAGTGGGGTCAGTGTGCAAAATTCTTAAAGCCATTGAATTGAAGAAAACCAGAGGAGTTCCGAAATCTGACACAAATTTAAAAATGTAATGAGTGAGCCACCTTAATATTGAAAAGAAAATCATACCTTTTTAGATAATTTAAACTTCGGGTGTCTTTTCAAAATATCGTCTATGTCTTCCTGCGTACTACCCGCCTTCAAGTGAATCACCAATTCATCTGCTGGTGGCGGAGGAGTTTCTGTATTTCCTTTTTCGGCCATAAATGACATTTGAGGACTACTTTCAATGAACTTGATGATAATCAAGACACAAAGCAGGAAATGGTAAAACCTAAACATTTGTATACAGTGTATATCAAATATTGGTCTATAAGTTGTTTCTTTCACCTAGTTAAATGTAAAAAAAAAATATTTTATATTACGTTATACAGATGCCATCCTAGTGGAGTAGCTTCCCTATTAACATTGAACCATGTGCCTCTTCATGGCTCCGACATGGGTTCTAGTGCTGCTGATGAGGAATTAATTTCCGAAATGGCCATACAGCTCATTAAAATTATCGCAGTTGGAGTTTACATATGTGTTATGGTCTCATGTTCATTTACTCCATATTACAATAAAGTAAAGTATTCAATACAGGAGTTTGTCTTTTATTGCAGTGTGGAGTTGGTAAAACAATTCCCCGTGGTAGAGATGTATGCTCTTTATTTTTCTTAGATATGGTGTACTTGTACATGAGATAATATCTCATGTGTAAACTTTGTTCAGTTACTATTATCTAAATTCATGTAAATTCTAAAACCTAAGGATTAACTCCCTCCATCGTAGTTTTGTCCTTACCTATATTTGATATTACTGTTTATTCGGATTTCGTTTCGTTTTATGCATTTTAAACATTTTTTGAAATTATGGATTTCCTTTGTTTGGGTTCTAGTGCTGCTGATGAGGAATTAATTTCCGAAATGGCCATACAGCTCATTAAAATTATCGCAGTTGGAGTTTCCATATGTGTCTCATGTTTATTTACTCCATATTATTTCGTAAAGTACATATGGTCTCATGTTTATTTACTCCATATTATTTCGTAAAGTAAACTATCAATTTTTCAACGTCTCCCTTTTATTCCTAAGCGGTATGCTTCAGTCTTGAATCTTGAATCTATTATCACAGTCAAGAGTTCAGAAAATATAAAACAAAGGTATCTTGAAAATCTTTGCCCGAAATTAAATGTGGCATTACTTTTAACCATTATTTGATTTGTTTCCTTTATGCTAATTATTGTACTGATTCTTTATTTAGTATACTTACTGTTTGATGAAAGTTGTCGAAATTGCCATTAGATGATCTGCAGTATTTATCTTATTCATAATAATTATTATCATTATTAGCATTTTATTTTCATAATTATCATTCTCATTTGTTTTTATTTTTATTTGTAATGTTTTGTGTTTTCTTATATTTGTTTATTTGTTTGGTTTTTATTTTTGTTTGCTTTGCTTGTTTTTGTTTTTGTTTTTGTTTTTTGTTTGTTTTTTTTTTTTTGTTTATTTTGTTTTTTTTTTATATATATTTGTTGTTTCGTTATTTCATCATTGAAAAATTCAAAAGTTCAAACTAAAAAAAAACAATAATATAGATATCTATTGATGCTAGATGCTTTGTTTTGGGTCGTTTAAACTTGGATATGGGATGTTGTCTCCTTGACATTTACACCATTGCCTTTCTTTTTCCATATCTATTACATTTTTTTACAAAATGCTTGTTTACTTACTTTATTATGCTCAGTTTTTGCAATATATTCCACTGACTAAAAGCACCGTTCAACATGTATCCTTAAAATATCTAGTATCCTCTTTTCATAATAGTATTATAGTAAAAGATGATATGATTTTCTGGGAGATCCGGAAAATACATATATTTTTTTATAATACATAATCCTCTTACAAATGATTGTATTTTTGTTTCAAAGATAATATTTTTTTATATTCATTATTGTAATTTTTTGCTTTTTTAAAAAATGTAAACATTTAAAAAATCCATCACTCTGAAACAAGAGCTAATACCAACTAATATCAAGTTTTTGCCCAAGAAGCTCTAGCATGAAAAGTTTAAGCCTTGACTTGTCGTCTGTCGTCCATCGTCTATCGCAGGGTTATCGTAAACTTTTTTCCTAAAATCTTCTCTTCTGAAACCCTTGGACCATTCTTATCCAAACTGGAGTACAGCAGTAAAATTGCATCCAGCGGGTTTGCAACCCACCCAAGAGGGTCACCAGCGTGAACTTAGTTTAACATCGGATGCAGTGAAAGGTCTACTGTGCCATTTAAAACTGAACTTATTAAACTGCATAAGGTAAAAATTAGGGGTCATGAGATTTTCAGGAAATTAACCTCTAATTGAATAAAAGAAAAAGAAATAAAACTATAGTGAAAATGCTATATGGCATGGTATTGGTTGCAAAACTTTAATATTTTTCATTTGAATGTATATCATTTATTCAAATGGTATATTTTTTCATTTAAATGCAATATTTTTTATCAACTGGTATATTTTTTCATTTAAATGCAATATTTTTTATTCAATTGGTATATATTTCATTCAAATGCAATATCTTTTTATTCAAGTGATATAATTGTTATTCAAATGCAATATTTTTAATTCAGCTGTTCTATTTCTTCATTTGAATGCAATATTATTTATTCAAATGGTAATTTTTTTCATTTAAATGCAATATTTTTTTATTCAATTGGTATATTTTTTCATTTAAATGCAATATTTGATTTATTCAATTGGTATATTGTTTCATTTAAATGCAATATTTTTTTATTCAATTGGCATATTTTTTCATTTCAATGCAATATTTTTTTTTATTCAATTGGTATATTTTTGAAAAAAAAATATTGCATTTTAATAACAATTATATCATTTGAATAAAAAATATTGCATTTCAATGAAAAAAATATACCATTTGAATAAATAATATTGCATTCAAATGAAAAATTTTAAATTTTTGCAACCAATACCATGTCATAGTTTTAAATGACTAGTATTTGATAAGTAATATAGAATGTTTTAGTTTTAAGAAAATAATTGATAATGTGTATCCAAAGTTCTTACAAACAGGTAACTAAAAAAGTATATTTCGACGTTTTGAATAAATAATAAGAAAAAATATTTGGTAAAAAACTCCCAAAAGTAGTGATTCAAACTTTGTGAATTTTCCGAAGCTCTGAAAGACCAGTGAAACAACGGCAGTAGAATACCGAAAGAACAAAGGGGTGAAATTCACAAAAATCGAAGTCCAAAGACAGGGCAAAAACGAGAACACAGAAAACAATGACGTTAGACACAAAAACAATGACGCCAGACAGACACAAAGCACAGAACCAGAAACCACAACATTCAGAACAAAGGCACTCACAGTGTGAACTCCAGTGAAACTGAGAGTGACATCAGGTGCTCCGGAAGGGTAAGCATGTCCCGCTCTGTTAACAGCACCTTAACTTTAACTCTGTTAAATTAAGAATTTCCTTTCGCCCCCAACTTCAGGATCTCTGCATGCAAACTGCTGCAATTTTGTCTACTGCAATTATGTCATTGCATGATATCAAAATTCAGTACATGCGACATAGCTCAAAATATGGCCTGAATCCGTTATTCAAAAGGGGGTGTGAAACCTTAATGAGTCGTTAACGTTTTTCCTGGAAATTTATAAAGTTAAAAAGTAAAAAGAAGAAATTCGAGAGTTTATTACGTATCAAAAAGAAAAATGCAACAATTATAAAAACCCTTAATCAAAATCCACCGTTAGAGGCATTGTCGTCGGATAACCTTAATTCGAATTTTTGGGATAGAACATGAGACTTCAGATGAATTATCATACCCATGATGTAACATAACCAATCAAACTTCGAAAACTTTTCATTTTACGGCAGAATCATAGAAACATACGCAAATTTTGTATTTTTGTTTGAGTGTTTGCCTTTATTTTTCTTTAAAACAAAAATAATATAGAGAAAAATGGGATTTTCATGAGTTTTTGGCTCATTATCGTTCAAGCGTAATTCATGGGAAACAGATTAATATAAGCTGCGTCTAGTTTGTGAATCCCTTAGTTTTGAATATATATTTTGTAATATGTTACATGTATTATTATTGAATAAATATGTTTATAGGAAGGGCATTTTTCGTCTAATCATTATTCAAAATTAGAGCAGATGGGAAAGTCGCTGCTTTCTGGGACTGCTTTCTCCATTCCATGTTAAAGAATTTGTTAGACACGTTTGGGAGAGCAAAAACTGACTGTTCAAATAATCGAGCCACACTTTTTAAAAATTAATTTACACAGAACTTAGTATTTAAACGAAACATTATAGTATAATTTCATTTTAATATTTCGTTTCAGCGTCCATCAGTGTTGAAACTTGAAAATATTTTGCTATTCTGATTTTTTATTAAAAGGACTTGTAAGCTGAAAGTCATTTATAATTCGAAAATCATTGCTTATATTGGAAATTTTAGATAACAAAATATCGAATTACTGTTAATTTACTTTCTGTATATGCGCATTTTGAAAAGTACAGTTAAAAGCAAAACATTTTGAAATCCACATATTGGAACATGTGTTAAACATGTATTATTAATGAATAAATATGTTTAAAGGAAGAGCGTTTTTCGTCTAATCATTATTCAAGATTAGAGCAGATGGGAAAGTCGCTGCTTTCTGGGGCTACTTTCTCCATTTCGTGTTAAAGAATTTGTTAGACACGTTTGGGAGAACAAAAACTGACTGTACGAATAATCGAGCCACAGTTTTACAATATGAATTTACACAGAACTTAAGTATTTAAACGAAACAATATAGTATAATTTCATTTAAATAATTCGTTTCAGCGTCCATCAGTGTTAAAATTGAAAACTGTTCTGCTATTCTGATCTGCTATTAAAAGGACTTGTAAGCTGAAAGTCATTTATAATTCAAAAATCATTGCGTATATTGGCAATTCTAAATAACAAAATACCGAAGTTACTGTTAGTTTAGTTTCTGTATATGCGAATTTCGACAACTTACAATGTATGTTCTTCAGTACAGATAAAAGCAAAACATTTGGAAATACATATATTGGAACATGTGTTAAAGCTGACAGAGAACAAATTACTGATATGATCTAAATAGTAAAGCCAAAATAAGCTAAGGAACAGGGCTATGCGAGAGGGAGATACTCATTAGTTTTGAACAAAATTTTATTCAACTTAGATATTGAAAGGTTCCGAATAAATCCAGATTTCGGGCCAGCAGCGAAGTAATGACCACTGGGTTGGTGAGTATCCCCAACGACTAAACAGTCCATCAGCAGAGGCATCCGCCCAGTTGTAACAAATAACAAAATACCGAAGTTACTGTATATTTAGTTTCTGCATATGTGAATAACAAATACCCAAAATTAATTTTCACAAAAGTTCTTTCAATTAAATTAGTTCTTATAGACTTACAACTAATATTTATAAATGAAAGACGTTATAATATGTTAAAGTGCTATAAACCTACGTTATTGCTGTTGCTACAATGTATTCGACGTTATATCTGCCTCAAATAACTATAAGAATCCAAAAATAATGTCCTATATGGTTTGTAAACTATTAACTTTTGTCCATAATGTCCGTGTTTTTACCTGCTTCACCAACGTTGGTGACGGCAGGTCTAGGAGTCACTCGACCCCATCCGTCCGTTAGTCCGTCCGTCACAATGTTTGTGTACTATGGAACTCCTACACATTTAACCTAGTTATTTCTTCATCAAGTTTTCACAAAAGGGTACTGAGTTTGTGTAATCCAAAGTTCTGACACCTTATACCTGATGCTTTTCAAACGTTGCAGTTGTTCTGGACACACTGAAAAGTGCACCTCCCCTTTTGGTCAGTTTTAGATAAAAAATGTCGAATTTATTTTTTGTTGAACTTAGTCCTTTTTCATCATATTTTCACATTACGACCCAAGTTGATGCAATCTGAAACTCTGAGACCTTATGTTTGATGGCCATGAATCTTAGAAATTGCATTGATAATTCCACAATAAATCCTTTATTTTAAGCTAATGTTTCACTTGCATAACAAATGCAGATGCAACATATTTTTTTGATAATGATATCAGAATTATTACGTTGTATTTATATATCTTTAATTACATACAATGTACTCAGGAAACATAAACATGTCTTCCTTTTTTAAGATGAATAAATTGATTGAAAAAAAAGGAACAGGTAGATATAATAAATACTAAAAAAACAGAGCCTAGTTTTCTAAGAAAATATGATAGAATGCGCATATGCAGGAACTAAATTCACAGTAACTTCGGTATTTTGTTATTTCTTTTGTAAAAAAAAATCAAATAAAAAAAAAACGGAAAACAAACAACCAACCATCGCTATATAGACATTGTCACCAAAAATAATTTTCGTGTTCAGTAGATTGATAAAGCGAAACCATCAGCATAAATCAGTGTGCAAATAACCTTATAATGAAGCATCATTTTTCATCCTTTTTACATCATCTTCATTAAAAAAATATATACTGTAATTTATTTTTGAAACTAGCTCTTTCAAAGCAATAAACAAAGCTGTTAAATTGGCAGTAAATCAAATATCAAAGTCAATTTTACGAAATTTAGTGTTTAATATGCAACTTCGGTATTTTTATATTTTGAAGAGACTACCTATCTTCTGATAACTTGCACCAAAGGAACGATCATTTTTGTTTCGCTTGCACCTAGAGACGGAATGACACAGGAATCGCTATCGGTCGTCTTGAATTCGTCCATCCCTATGTTACTCCTCTTTCTGTCCGTCTTTCTATCCGTCTGTACGCTCAAAATTTCTTAGCATCATCTGCATGTTTTTCAACCAAACTTTTAGAAATGCTTCATTATATGTACTATGCATTTTGTTTTTTGTTGATTTTGTTATTAATTCAGGATTTTTAAGCTAACTTTGGTTTTCCGGTAGTGTCCAATTATGTAATCTTGGATTGGGACAAGTACATTTAAGACTGGTTTCCGTCCAGTGGATTTCAGGAGAGAAGAGCTTCGCATAAAAAAATGACGGTGAGACGAAAGATAAACGACGTCGCCAAGTTATGGAAAAGCATACTCTTTGCTCAAGCTTAGTGACCTTATATTAAAATGACTTTAGTTATCGTTAAAGATTGTTTGATATGTTAAATGTTTTACATGTTTTAAGAATGCAAATAATAGTGATAGTAATAATAAAAATAGTAACTATAAAAACCAAAACAAACAAACAAAAATACTAGAAATAAACCAAAGCACAAACACAAACAAACAACAATAACAAAAAATAAGTTAATAAACCAAATGAATAATTAAAAAAAAAACGAGAAAACATGTAATGTATAATAAAAGTTTATAGATTTTTCCGGGTGAGTGTCTTGTCTCACAAAAATTTTTTTGCGGATTAGAACTTTCATTACTATAATACTATAATAATAAGCGGATACTACATATATTGCGGATATATAGTATATAATTTGCTTAAAGTTTATTTATTTAGAGGAATATTTCAATAACTACACAGAATAAAGTAAGTAAGTAGAAAACAATTTTCGTTACAGAAATAAGATTTATGACGGAAAATCACAGAGTCCTATAACAATAGTGAATCATATATGCATGTCTATCGAGTAGTGTTGGCTCTATAATGCCCAATTTATTTATTGTGAGCTTATCTCGTACTTGTTTTCAAATATTATATAGCTGTTCTAAAAATATTTTAAGAGTTCCTGTGATTCTCACCTGTGATTTTCGTTTATTGTTAATTTTTCTGTTGTCTTTTTCATAATTTAGGTGTTTCGACCCCTATTTTTAAAAAGCATAAGCAGTGGGCTCATTGATTGATTGATTGATTGATTGATTGATTGATGTTTAACGCTAACTTCAGCAATATTTCAGCTATATTGAGGCGAGAACTGTTTAGTAAGTTGAACAATTATGATAAATATATAAAATATCAATATAAAACCATTAAAGCTTTATACAATTAAAACAAGAGTATAAAATATAAAAAATATAAAATACATTATAGGAGAAATGACAGTTTAACTGTTACAATATTACAACTATAAATTAAATCCATTTAAATCTTACTAAATAAATTGATTGCTTTTAAAAATTGAACGATTTTGTCGCCAGCGACATTTGTAAATAGGTCTTTAAGACAATCAGCTGAATAAAAATCACGCCTGATATCGGCAACATCTACACATTCAATTAAAACATGTTGAATTGTATAAGGACAATTGCATTCAGGTCGATCATCACTGTTGAGGATAAAACTATGTGTTGTTCTAGTATGTCCAATACGACATCGGGTCAACACTACCTGTTCCGTACGGTTTTTACCACAGGAACTGACTTGTTTACCGAAGTCTGAATGTATTCCATGCAGTATTATTTATTTGCAGATCCCATTTGGCCTGCCATAACTTTAAAATATATTTAACGATTAAAGGCTTCATGTCAGTGTACGGTACTGGACAATCCGACATCCCGTCATCTAGTGCATCCTTGGCTTCCTGGTCAGCAACTGTGTTTCCATAGATCCCCACATGACTAGGGATCCAAAGAACAAATCATGAATTTATTTGATTGCGATACAGCTACAAATTTAAGTGCTGAGTAAATAGCGTTAGCTTCACTAGTAAATATGGAACTAGAGGATGGTAATCGGAGAGTAGCTACACGGTCTCCAAAAAACGGCTGCAGAAGCCACTCTGTCTCCATCCTTAGAGCCATCTGTATAAATTTGCAAGTATTTAGGATGTTCGGATTTAATTCTTGCAAAGTCCTGCTGGATAACCAGAGGATTGCTATCAACCTTTTTTGTTTACGTAGTTCAAAATTAAATATTGGTTTTGGGTTCAGCCATGGAGTTTTTTTGGGAGTTTCTATAGGAGCTATTTCATCTAAATTTATATAAGCAGATTCAAGGTGTGATTTGATACGAAGACCAAAAGGTTGTATAACGTTTGGTCGTTTTTCATAGTCAGCTTTGTGAAGAGGTTTGAAAACACAATTGTGGGTAGGATTGGAAGGATACGCTTTAAGCTTTGTTGCATATTGTAAACCAAGTTAAATACGTCTTTCTTCCAAGGATGGTCCATTAGCTGCAACATAGAGACTCTCCACAGGAGAAGTTCTGAACGCACCTAATGAAAGACGCAAACCTTGGTGATGAACGGTATCTAGTAATTTAATGTATGATTTACGGGCGGAACCGTAAATATAACATCCATAATCTAGTTTTGACCGAATCAACGATCGATATAAACTTACTAAAACAGTGCTATCCGCACCCCAGTCGGTACTCGACACAACTTTTAAAATATCTAATGCCTTTAGGCATTTGTTTTTTGGGGAAGAAATAAAAGTTTACTATCAAAAATTAAACCAAGGAACTTGGCCTCTTTAACAATAGTAATAGGTTTATTGTATAGTTTAAGCTCTGGGTCTGGGTGCATTTTCCGCTTACAACAGAAATGCATCCCGACTGTTTTCGAGCTTGAAAATTTAAAACCATTTTCAACTGCCAATTTTTCGATTCTGTTTAGACATAACTGCAATTGGCGTTCTATGTTATTCATGTTTTTGCCACGATAGCAAATCAAAAAATCATCTACATAAAGAGATCCATCAATGTTATCTTTTAAGACCTGGGCCAAACTATTCATTTTAATACTAAATAGTGTGACAGAGAGGATGCTTCCTTGCAGAACTACCATCTCTTGTTCAAACGAGTCAGAAAATGTAGAGTTGACTCTAACATTAAATTCACGATCCTTGAGAAAATTCTCAATAAAATTTGGTAAACTTCGATTCCTCTCAACCCCATATCAAAAAGATCTTTTAAAATGCCATATTTCCATGTTGTGTCATATGCTTTTTCAATATCGAAAAAGATGGACATTGCATGTTCTTTCTTTAAAAAGGGTTTCTGATAAATGTTTTGAATCGAACTAAATGGTCTATTGTTGTACGACCTTGTCGAAATCCATTTTGGATATTCGACAGAAGATTGTTCGATTCGAGATACCAAACAAGAATCCGTTTTACAGACACAACTAGTTAATGCTAGCGGTCTGTAATTAGATGGTTCGGAATGATCTTTACCCGGAATAGGTACTATAGTTGCTTGTTTCCACATAGGTGGTTTCCATGTTTCCCAAATTTTATTTAAAAGGTTTAAAAAAATTTCCAGAGTTGTTAAAGGAAGATGTTTGAGGAGTTGATAATGGATATCGTCAGGGCCACATGCTGTGTCATGTGCCTTATCCAAGGATTGTTTTAATTCATCCATCGAAAATGGTCTGTTGTAGTCCTCTGTATTTTTAGTTTGTCTCGTTCCTTTTGTTCTTTAATTCTCTGGAATGTGGGTCCTAGATGTTTAGAAGAAGAATGTTTCTCAAAAGTTTCTCCAATTTTATTTGCAATATCTTTTTCAGATGTAAAAATATCTTGTCCGTTTTTAATGTGATGGACATTAGCTTTCTTATTTTTTCCTCTGATTTTTTGCACCATATTCCAGACTTTGTTCATAGGGGTGTGGCAATTTAATTTAGAGACAAAGTTGCGCCAAGAAGTGCGTCTTCTTTGTTTAAAGGTTCTTCGAGCTTTTGCAAGAAAAACGCGAAAATTGCCAAGATTGTGCGTCGTTGGATGTTTATTGAAAAGTTGCTCTGCCTTTTTACGATTTGTCAGAGCATCATCACAGTCATCGTCAAACCAGGGTTTCCCAGGCCGTTTTGGTTTGCCGAGGTTTTCGGAAGATCGGTTTTTAGATCAACAGTACTGTGGACAATATTGTTGTTGACAAGAATGGTTGAGCAACCAGCAACTCGTTCATTCTCAGGTACATAAGTGCTGTAGAGGGAGTAGTTCTTTACATTTAACGTATCACTTTTCTTCAGGTGCATTTCCTGAAGACAAAATGCCGCAGGATTAAAAGCTTGAATTAATAAAGTAATTTCAATAAAATTAATCTTAAAACCTCGGCAATTCCATTGAAATATATTGTTCATTTTAGTCGTATTGGTGAGATATTTCCCTTTCGGGAAACCGGGGGATGACGAGACGATGGACCACTAACAGACGAAGATCTACTGTGTGGTCGTTCACTTTCGATGTTGTTATCCGGTTCGGATGTATCCATGTGTGAATCTAATGGTCCCCAAATGCTTACATCCCACCAAGGTTTTTGGCGTGGACCAGATGTTTTAGATGTGCCAGTGTCTTATTCTGAAGACAGGCTTTCATATCTATTAGATGTGCTAATAAATATTAGATGATTTTTCATGTCTGCTCTGTCCTTGTTTCTGTGCCTTTTTTTATTTGAATTTATCAGCAGATGATGAACGTTCTGCTGATTTAGGTAAATGAGGAGAATGTTTACTTTTCGTTTGCTTTGGAGACGATTGTACTTTAGTAGAAGTTGAAGGTTGTGTTGACTGGGTTCCTATATTAACTGTTTCTGTTTAAATTTAGTTGGGGTTACAATTTGTTCTTTAGGAACTGTTTTAACAGACAACTTTTGAGGGGTTCTCTTTGTCATATGGCCAAGTCAAAATTGTTTGTGTCTCCATATGCGATAAGGAGGGTCGCTGCCTAACTTTATCTGCACATGAAGAAGTTGCTGTTTTAACTGTGTTGGTTGATGAAATTTGACGGGCTTCGTTGTAAGAAATGTTTCTTTCTGTTTTAATTTTTAGAATTTCTTTTTCTTTGATATAAAGTGGACAGTCTCTAGAGGATGACATATGTTCACCGCTGCAGTTTGCACATTTCAGTGGATTACTACAGTTAGTGCCCTGGTGTCCCTCTTCCCCGCATCTAAAACACTTCAGCTTGCCCCTTCATTGGTTGGTACCATGTCCAAACTTCTGGTGAAGCATCTTACTGGGTTTGGAACGAATTTGTCCACTTTTATACCAAAGGGGCCAATTTTCAAGGATGTTGGAGGAACTGACGTGTTGAAAGTTAAAAGAAAAGTGTTAAGTTTAACAGTGCTTCCTGATTTTTTGGAAATGAATCTTTGTACTTTTGTAACTCCTTGTGATGATAGTTCGTTACAAATGTAATCATCATCAAGATCTGAGAGATACTGACTTCTATCTCTCATTATACCACGACTGCTATTAAGGGTTCTGTGGGGGGATGCCGAAACTTTAAATTCTAATATTTTTGACAATT
>MJUU01050585.1:23448-33821 GCA_002080025.1 Modiolus philippinarum | reverse complement strand
TTTAGAGATTGCTTCAATTAATAAATCACCTGATCGCATCCTGGACACGTTTTTCACCGTTCCAGCAATGCTTTGAATAGTCTTTTGTATAGCAAAAGGTTTAAATTTTGATATTGGTTTATCAGGTGATCCAGTCAACACCATTAATTTTGTCCAACTGTTATCTTCAACATCTGGGATAAAATCCGTAGATTTTCTTTTTTTATTTGGAACAGGTTGGTTTTGAGGGGTTTGTTGTGTCATGTAATAAGAAAGGAGATTTCACCATCTTTGTCACCCACCCACCACGGAGTGCCAACAGGGGCGATACTTTGATTCTAGGGATCTCCACCAGAAAGTATCTGTTCCAAAGATGGTATACTCAAGTGGAGCGTAACCATCAGGCACTGATGGAAAGCGTACTACTTGATTGACCCATGAGCCACCGCCTTCTCCAGTACCCCTACACTGTATTGATGGTTTAAATCAAGACAAAAATGTTACACACAAGTTAACTTAATCCAAGATGGAAAGATATACTGGAGGGCTTGGCGTGACCAGCCGATTGATCGGACCGGGCCAATCCTACCTCCCGTTTAGATGATATCAGAGCCAAAGTAAGATATTGATCCTGTATTCTCAGCCCAACGGGTATTTAATGGCCGTAGCGGGAGTCTGAATACAGGCTCGCACCTACCAGGATCTCGTCAACCATCGACACGGGTCTCGACACACGGCAAACGTGTCGCCTCTGTTAGGAAGACTCATACTCCAAGCTCAGAGGATGCTGCGGGCCTATTCATAAGCCGGGACCGCGCACGGCGGGCAGTGGGCTAATCAGTGGTCAGCCACTTCACTATATTTTCTGTTGCAAAGTAAAATCACCGAGTCTTATCTCAGTACTGATAAACTCAAAAGCCCCAAGAAGTATTGCATTATGTAATGCATCATAATGTTTGAGAGCAATATTGCTTGCACAATTGAAGATTTATAACGTTATGTCGTGTAGTGTTGATCCAACATTAAATATTGGGAGATACACAATATTAAAAACGACTAATCACTGATGAAACCAACCGCAAACTTAAAAAATATGGGTCGAAACACTTAGATATTATTAGAACATCTAAATCGTGTTATAATTTGACAACAGGAAACCCAACAATGGCCGAAATTCGCAATCACTGATGACAATTCCCACGAATACTTAAATAAAATATGAAAACCAGTACCAGATAAGATCACAATGAATAAATTAGGCCAACACTACGCGACATATCATTATAAATCTTCAATTATGCACGCCATACTTCACTTATCATTATGGTTTGAACATTTGTGAATACTGCTTGTGACTTTCCAATTGTTAGTATTGAGATTCCACTTTGCAAATCAGGTGCAAATTGCATCACAAAGTATGTACGAATTTTTATGTTGATTTGATTTTTGATATATGAGTATATCTAAGTGAGATTATAGACAGATCAAAATTGAATTTGGTTCTGGTCGGTTGATTTTGTACAGAGTTATGGCCCTCGGACTTAGTGGAATTTTGAAAAATATAGGTTTCGGGAGTTGTTTTTTTTTTTCTTTTACCGCCTGGCATATTGATTTGATACTTGGTATACAAGTATATCTAAGTGAGATGCAGATCAAGTTCAAATTTGGTACCGGTCGGTTGATTTTGTACAGAGTAATGACCCTTAAACTTAGTGCAATTTTGAGAAATATAGGTTTCTGGAGTTTTTTCTGTAACCGCGCTTGACATAAAACAACGGCAGTAGAATACCGAAGGAACAAAGCACAGGGTAACATAAATAAAAGTCCAGAGACAAGGCAAAATCAAGAACACCAGAAGACGGAAGACCAAAGACACTACATGCCCACAAAACACACAACCACTACATACACAACACAAAAAACTAAAGCACTAACAGTGTGAACTCTCAAACAACAGGGTGACATCAGGTGCTCCGGAAGGGTAAAAAAATTTGATATTTGGTATATGAGTGTATCTAGTTGCGATACAGATCAGGTTTTAGATTGTCCTAATTGGTTGATTTTGCACGGAGTTACGGCCTTTGGACTTTGTAATCAGTTTCTCACCCTTTTCTTTACAATGCGCTAAAATGTTGATTTGATATATGATTGTATATTAAGCAATTGCTGATTAAGTTTGAATTTGGATCCTGTTGAATGATTTTTGTGGACAGTTATGGCATTTGGACTCAATATTTATTTATTTATTTATTTATTTTTGAAAAATTCATTTTTTGCACCTTTTTATGCATTAACTTATTAATTTGGTATTTGTCAAATGGCTACATCTTGGTAAGGCACATATTCTGTTTGATTTTTAATCAAAAGTTTATTGTGGTACAAGAATTTCATAAAGTTCGAGTTGACTGTGGACGCGCGTATCATGCGCTCTTGGCGCAGCAGTTTATTATCTATTTATTTTTTTTTTTACATTAGACTAGGTGAAAAATACAATGTTCAAGCCTTACCTTTTCCTGCTCTATGTCTTGATTTACACCAAGTACATTGAAAGCAGTCCAAAATTATCAATAATCGACGAAGAAGAAAAACCTGCACCTCCTCCGCCACCGGCAGATGAATTGGTAATACACCTAAAGGCGGGTAGTACGCAGAAAGACATCGACGACATTTTAAAACGACACCCAAAGTTTAAATTATCTAAAAAGGTATGATTTCTTTTCATTGCCAAAGTATTATCTCATATACATCGTAAGCCATTTCAATGATACAACTAGGGCCAAACCAATTTTATTCTGTGTTTGGCGTCAACTTTATTTTTGAAATGTAGGCAAACAATAAAAAAACAAACAAACAAATAAGAAGCAAGAAAGGTATTTTTGAAAAGAACAAACTTTAATGCGTCCAATATTCATTAAAAGTCGATCTCCAGAATTTCAGTTAAATCTAGTGAAGATATTTTTCAATAATGGTAATTCTTTAACCAATTTCAGTTTATATCAGTCCTTTTAAAAAGTTTTCCCTAACATTAGTTTATCTTTTTTTGTGTCGGTGGTCGACGCTTAATAGATTTTTAGTAAACAACTTTTTCAAATACTCAGATGATCTTTGTTTTTGGAACAAAATCATAACAAACAATGACAGAAAAATTGAAAAATTCCAAAAACGAAAAAGTCCCTTGTTTGTTTTTTCATAAAATCACACATTTTTTATGCGTGCTCTGACGCCAAACATAGAGATAGCTTGTCTTGGCCTAAGCATTTCAGCGATACATTGGCAAAAATATCCCGTAGTAAAACATGGGAGTAAACCCCGGAGGTGATTCGAAAATCGATAAGATGGAGAAGACAGAAGAAAGAAGAGACAACAACAATAACAAGAGAAGAAAGCAAATAAAAAAAACAAACAAAACAAAAAAGGAGAGAAAAGAACTAGACTAGAACGACACATAGGCACAAGTAGTTGAAACTCCACCATCAAGCAGTTGGTCATTCTCATATAGCCTATATTTATTTTCTTCAATCCAAATTGAAAGATATTTTGGTGGGAGATAAAGGAAGAGTGTTTTGAAGCAATCACTATGGACATTCTAAATAAAAAATAACCCAGGGTCATCGATATTTTTTTAGTAATCATAAAAATGTGATTTTACCCTTGCATAATCGCAACTTAATGAAATATGAAATAAGATTAAAAAAACTAACAAAATACTTTCTTGATAAGTATTAATCATATTAAATAAATCAGACGTTATTGTGTTGTGAGATTCATATTATTTTGGTCCGTATTGTATTTTTGTTTTAAAATATTTTTCTCTTTTTTTTCTTTTTGGGTTTTATTACTTCATTCAGTAAAAATATTCTTTTTATGATATACACTTTGCTTTTATGTCTCAATTTTATTTAAACATTTTCTTTCTATTCTTCAATAAATCAAACGAAACCGTCTCCATCTTTATCATATTAGTATGGTAACACAAATAAGTACCATTAGTCGAGTATCTCCCTATACCAAATAGGCGTAATAGCAAAATTACCGAAAAGAATTATCAAGAGCCCAAATCATTCAGGCAAAAAGACAAACTATAGAAAAAATTGTTGACGCAATGGTCGTGATTTGGTATAGGCATTTCAAAAGAAATGGTGGGCCAAATGGTCTTATGGCGCGCCAAACCTCCCCTTCCACCGCGATAGTAGTATCTAGTAGCAACTCAGTAGCTAAAATTGCTATTGAAAGAAAGTAGACAGTAAACAGAAATTATCATCGCAGTACTAAGTAAAAAAATCTTGAATAACAAGTTAGTTATAAATTGGCAAAGGGAAGATTATCTTATTAGGATATCAATAAACCCCTTTTGATATTGATATAGGAATTATCTCCCCTTCGACCATAATAACTAATATGGTAAAGGGAGATAATCGACTAATGTTTCTGATTATCGATTTTTTTTTCTTTTTTAGCATAAGTCCCATAATCTTAATACTTGAGTATTAATTATCGATATTTTATTGACATATATTAAAGCTTAATTCAAAATTAACGGCCAAAAAGCCTTTTTTAATACCGGACTAAGTCCGAGTGCTCCGATAGAAGGAGAGACTTACAATAACATGTCCATAAATATTTACTTACATGTGTTTGTTTGTTTAAAATGCAGTGTTTATTCTGTATTCGAAGTGTAAATTCTAATTTTACATGAAGCAAGTGTCGCTTATATTTTCAATTATGCATCTATTTTGATATGTTGTAGTTTATGATAGGGAAAGAGACGTATTTCAAGTTGAAACTTGCCAATTCAGGTAGTGGCGCTTTTGTACATTCCCATGTTGGATTAAAGAAAGGAGATGCCGAGGTTGACAGTCTGGTACACGAAGAAAAGGTGATGTATTTCATAAATCTATTACACATCTATAGGAAAAACCAGATTGTATTCAGGACTCGGGGACAGCCTCCTTACTTGAACTTTTGCAAATTTAAGAGCTTTATTGAGCTTATAAACGATCAGAAAGTCAGTATAATCGGAAAATCTGAAAGATATTTAGAACAAGAAAATCGAGATAAATATTTCATTTTCCAAAAAGTAATCGAAAACAGAGCGACAACTCTTTGGAAGAGCTTTGGGTTGAAAGTCGTGGCTGTTAATCTCATTTCACAAGTTTCTTTCCCCTAAACATCTTTCCCCATTTTCACGTCACTGTCTATGAAGCGGGCTTTGGGGAACTTAAGATTCATTCAAAATATTGTGCGGAAATATGTAATAATAGATAATTCTGAAGCCAAATCTAAAAACATAGATCAAATGACTATTAGAATGACTTAATAAAGAGGAAAACATTTTGTTAATTCAATTTAAAAAAACTATATTTGATGATCAAATGCAACATATGATATATTTATCCTGCAATGGTGGTACTTACTAGACGAATACGACCCCAAGAATATTTTTTTTCGTAATCGTAGGGTAGACTGGTAACCGGTCCGCAATTGTGAACGAAGAAAAGACAGGCGACTGGTTTGAAAATCTCGAATTCTTTTACGTTACAGTGTATATTCTCTTATGACATCTTATGAAGTTGTTTACTGTCTTCCTGGTCCCGCTCCACAAAGAAAATGCATTTTTAAATAAGGTTTGTATATGCCATGGCCATATGCAGAAACTATACTCCCATTAATTCTTGTATTTTGTTATTTGATACGAAAATTATTCTAGATAATGTTGGTTTCTCCCTCAAAACAATTCTGGTATTGTGTTTGTAATCGGGGCTCAAAACACCAGTGCCTTTGTTGGGCAACAGTTGACAGTGATAGTAAGAGCACTTTATTAATGATTGTTGCCAATCCCACATCCATGACCAGACAAGACATGAATGTAGCCTTGTTCGACAATCAGCAAAGAAATCCGCTCAAAATGGTGAAGGGGCCGTCTTGAACTTACTATGGGGTATGAACAAAGCTCAATGTTTAAAACCTCATGGTGACTTCAAGATGAAGAACAACAATAGAAGCGTTGTTCCTTTTCTTCTTTTTACAATGTATTTGTAGAGACTTTGTCTCATGTGCATTTACTCTATATCCTTTCATTCACCATGAAATGTTGTTGTACAATGCGCATACCACGCATAAATAGATAACTTACTGTAAATTTGGTTTCGACAGCTTAAATCTCTCCAGTGCAGATAAAATCCTCAATATACATGCCTAAAATGGTCAATTTTCTAGATAATCGACATGTTTTTGTATTTATTACGATATTTTTACGTATTAGCATAAAATACGCTAAAATTTGATTAATTTTATAAATTTTGTGATCTTAAGAATATTTTTGTTTTACATTAGATAGGATTTAATTCAAATTGTGATTGCGTAAACATTGCTTTTACTAAAAAGGTCTCAAGCAATACTAACATCAGATAAGGGGGGAGTTTTGGAATATATTTTTCTTCCAAGAAACATGAAGCGACGGTGCGTGCAATGCATGCGTTTCTATTGTGTGGCAGCTTTTGGTTTTGCATTGTATGATAATATGGACAGCACAATATTATCGGAACGTTCTTAATTAAAATTTTCTTATGATCGTAAAAGACCCACTGTATGTTAACTCTCAAAAGAAGTAGCATGTTGACATGGAAACACAACATGGTTTGGCTTTTTGTATATGTATTTAATACGTCTTTGTGATATGTGAAAGCATGAAACTAGCCATACAAATAATGGCTAAATCTCTAGTTTAAAACCGATTTGATATATTTGTTTGCTTTAATTAATGAGTTTTCTTCTTTAAGGTTGATTTTTCAGAAATTCAAGAAAAAGAGTTAGTTTACCCATATGGTACAATTAATCCAGATCCAGAGCTGGCAAACCTTTTTCATTTGGTTAGTTAGCAAGCCTCTATCTACTCGTAAATTTATAGTTTACTGTGGATTATGAAAAGGAAAAATATGACAAATTCTTTTAGTTCGTAGTTATGTTTACTCACATCCAAATTATGGCATTTATTGCAAATTGTCAATTTCAATTACACAAATGTACTCTTAAATCGATTTATTGAATCTGTTTATTAAATCAAGATCTAACAGTTTTGACATACCATCACCACAGTAACAGCCGAAAGTGATAATCCAGAGAAGCCAAAAATTAAAACGAAACAATAGAAAATACAAAAAGTAGACAATCTGCACTGAATACAAACACAAAATTATTTAGCATTATGAATTCCTCCAAACGAGAAAACAAAATAAAAAACAAACAAACAAACAAACAAAAAAAAACCAACAAAACAAACAAAACAAAAAACTCCAAAAAAAAACAACGAGAGCCTATAGATTTACATAGTAAATTGCACTATGCATTTAGTTTTAATGTATATTTTTTTATTATGTTGATTTTTTTTATTTTTACATTGATTTTTGTCTAAATATTGTTCTTACAGTATCTAGTGTGGAAAAAGTAATAATCTTCTTGACATTTTGTCCAACGACAAAAAAAAAAAGAAATTTTACAAATTAACTTTCCTTGTATTCCAAAACAACTATCTTCATTTTCGGTATTCTCTTGTTGAACATTTAAGTAACTTTCTACAGATGAAATTGTATCTAGAGGGACCAAAATGCAGCAATCATGGGACTACTTTATAAGGGGAAAATAACACCAACCATTCTAATTAAAGTTACACCCATATCACACATACAGCTAGAAGTCCTTATGATTACATTAGAAATTTCATTTTTATTTGTCCTTTTTAAATTTATATAGAACAATGTGGTAGAATATTCGCAACACGTAGACAAAGCATGGTCACTTGGATTCACCGGAAGGGGCGTGACGGTTGGTGTTGTTGATACGTTGACACAGACAAACCATAGAGATTTGGTTCCAAATATAATAAGAGCAAATAATATACAGCTTAAATCAATATAAATGTATGTCATATGCTTTAAGATCATGCTTAATCTTCCGGAGGAATTGATGAGTTATGTGTGTATCTCAGGCAGCTCTTGCTTTCCTACGAGAATGAATGGTTATTTTAATGCAACATTTATAGGAATTACATTGAATTTGATTTGTAGATGGCAAGTTTGACAACTTAAGTCAATTAAGTGTGGATTAAAACATTTTGAAGACTAAAAACCTTAGCATATAGAAGGCGTGTTAGAACAAACAACTTAAAAGAACTAAAATCAGATAAACAGAGCTTCGCGTGAAGGAGATGATAGATAGTAGTTTCATAGAATTTATAATATTAAGATATTGATTGAACAAAGAATTTGATTAGAGAGATGCATTTTAATTTGAATAGTGACAAATAAAAAGGCCTGTTAAGCATGTCAAAGCACAAGATTCAGAACCATAACCATGTAGCTCTCTCAAGAATATTACTGTCTTATCAAATAACACCAATACCATATAGCTGCAGTCCTTCAATGTTATGGATAGTCCATGATTTCGTCCTAGTGGTTTATATATAATTTGGTTTAGTGCCGGAAGTTTCTTCTGTCGTCCTGAAGGTCTTTTTTAATGAAGCCTTAGGATGGAAAATGTCCGTTTGGACTTCATAGGAATCTTGGGCCATTCACTGACATAGAAGTCGGATAACCTGTCGATTGCATCTTCATTATTCTCCTAAAATTTTTGAAAAGCAGGATAGAGGCAACAGAAATTTCACCTAAGGTTTACATGTACCCCACATGTTACAGCTGAATGAAAAATATATGTAACATGTAAAAAATTTATATTCCAAGGATGGCCGCCCCTCCCCATATCATAATATGCATGCGTCTATTTTCCTTCATTTTTTATTTCCAGGATGCTGAGAATTCTTACGATTATTAC
Source organism: Modiolus philippinarum (assembly GCA_002080025.1). NCBI lineage: Eukaryota > Metazoa > Mollusca > Bivalvia > Mytilida > Modiolidae > Modiolus > Modiolus philippinarum. Next base: position 25,016 of record MJUU01050585.1, on the reverse strand, counting down.
CATGACAGAAAAGAGCACATTCTTCCAGATGGCATGTAGTAAGTTTCAGATACTTACTGTAATTTCGTCATTTGTTACATGAATTTATTACATGTACAAGAATTCGTTCGGCACAGTGGGGCGCACAAAGATGGACGACACCAGTTATCTCGATAAATTTTTATATGAATTTATACAGGACTTCGCTTTCAACCAAGAAATTAAAGTACTTATTTTGAAAATTTTGTTTCTGCGTTCATCAGAGTTGGAACTTTAAAAAGTTATCTTTATGTTGATGCTTTTTTAATTTAAATCAGTTAACTAAAAGACCGGTCACTTTTACCTCGAAAATTACTACTAAAATTGGCCACTTTCTACGTATATTCCAGCTTAATTTCAAGACAGTGCATCATTTCAAACTTGAATTAAAAATACTTCTAGTTATAACTCAAATTTGGCATTCATACCACTGGAAACTAGAAATAATGCCGTTTACTAGGATATTTTTTAAATCAAAAGAAAATGAATTTATCACCGGTCACTTTTAGGTTCAAAATGATGAAATTTTCAATAAAATTCAAGAAAACCATACTACCCCCGCTGTGTGTAAATTATATCAATATCGGGTGTTAATTGTGTCATTAATATGATAACATTAAACATATGTATTTGGATGTTAGGAATAACTTTAAATTGAACTTTTTATGGCCATTGATGCAGGCGAGTTTAATTCGTGTATTTTATAAAACATTGTTAAAACAAATATATAGTGAAAACGTGTTACATTTCTAGTCGGAAGAGTCTTCTTTATTTTCATTGGGGAACGAGCATTTAATTTGTGTGCGTGTGGGTGTGTGTGTGTGTGTGTGGGGGGGGGGGTCTTGGGCAATTTTGTAAATAAAATAATTTAATCTGAATGCCAGTAAAAATATATATTCTAATCGTACTTGTTATGTAAGTAAATAAATAATTTAATTTTAATTTTAAGAATTTAAATATTATTGCAAATGCAATAAACAATTTTAATGTGACATTTGGTGAAAATAGATAATTAAATTGTCGAGGCAAAATCGCTCAAGCCCCCCCCGAAAAATCAAATGGTCATCCCCTTATTAAGATAGTTAATAATTCTTTATTTCTTTATTTATTTGAATGTTTTTTGCCCTATCAGACTATAGAGCCATAACAATAAGTATTCACCTGCTAGAGTGATATTCATTTCGTGTTGAGCTGTATTATGAAACAGTCATGGTCTTCTATATCGGCGTATACGTTTTTTATTGACCTTGAAACACCGATATTCACCTCGACCAATGGTCTCGGTGAATATTGGTTTACATGTCTCGAAAAGTTCATAATTGTAAAGGTTTAACACTATTTCAAACACTGTTGCATTTTATTGATATTCATTACAACTTCCGTTCAGATTGGATTGAACTGGCGTTAACAATTAGCTAGGATTGTGACCCTCAAATTTTAAATTGACGCCATATAAAATTCGTAACTTAAATACAGTAACCTAATTTTATATACTAGTATATGGCAAGAAATCATTCAAATGCAATTTTATGTTTTTTGTTGTTGTTGTT
>MJUU01050585.1:0-15141 GCA_002080025.1 Modiolus philippinarum | reverse complement strand
ATATGAAAAAGAAAGGAAATGGGGTAAATGTCAAGGAGACAACATCCCATATCCACGTTAAAACGACCCAAACAAAGCATCTAGGGTCACCGTACGATCTTCAACACAGTGAGGAACCTCACACCATATAGCAAGCCCTAAATGGCCCCGAAAAAGTAAAAAAGTGAATAAATCAATGGAAACAAACCACATCCAATAACCCAAATATCAAGAAACTAAAATTTTATAAGAAGACAAGAACAAGCCAATGACCAACATATTGCTGACTTGGGACATGCACAAAAATTGCGGTGGGGTTAAACTCGTTTTCTTATGTTCTCATTATAATTTTTATAATTTTTGGGGGTTTTACAAAATTGTATTACGTTTCTGGGGTAATATCATGAGAGAACGGGAATAGTTGTTCAAATATCAAGTGAAACGGATGAAAATAACAAAATGTAAATAAGAGTGAATGAAAGCTTGAAAATAAATGAAAGTTTATTTTATTGATGGAATGTAGAAACTGGAAGACAGAAATAGACTGAATTTAATAACGAGTTAAACTTATATGTGTTGATTTGCAAAACACAAGAAATTACATTGCCAAAACATTGCTGAAAACACAGCTTAATTTAATTTCTTGTACATGAAAAACCTATAATTCAATTTTCACAAAAAAATGTGAAAAGAAAGATCCTTCATATATATGACATGTATCTAAATTTCATTAAAAATCACCGTACCGTTTTTTTTCACAATATTATGAAAACTGTATGAAATAGAAGAAAAAAAAGGAAACGGGGAATGTGTCAAAGAGACAACGACCAAAGGGGAGTATTAACAACTGAAAGCCACCATAAGGTCTTCAGTGAACGGTGAAGAAACCCCACACCCAACAGCAGGTCGGAGTCGATCCCTAAATAAAGAGTAATCAAGTTCAGCGAAATAAACATCATCCTAGACTCCTATAGACATAAAGTAAATTAAATAGAAAACAGACAAGAAACACAAAGGCTTGATAAATTTCCTGATTTAGGACAGGAGCAAACCTGGTGCGGCGGGGTTAAACTAGTTTTATTGGGCCCAAACCCTCCCCCCTATAGCCAATGTGATAAATCAAAATACAATAGTCACAACAGTAAAATTCAGTTAGCAACAGAACTGAGTCAGTTGTGAATAATGAAAATGAAAGAACTAAATATATGGACATAAACATGAAATCACAAAAGACTTATAGCAGTTAACTGACATGCCAGCTCCAGACCCATTACCAACTGACAAATAAAGTTATTTACCCTCAGTATACAGCTTCCACTAAGATCCCTTACCATGAGGAGTTTAGCATAATGATTTCATGCCTATACCGGAATACATAACCCGTGTCCATGCAATACAGATATTAGAAATTTAGAATGTGTTTAGTTGAAATGCAAAGACCTTATCAAAAAATCAATGTTAATACCAAATAACTAAATACCGAAGTCACTGTGAATTTACTTTCTGCATATGCGCATTTCGACAACTTATGTCTCATCAGTGCAGATAAAATCTAAACGTTTGGAAGACCATAAACTCAAAGATGTTTAAAACTGATAGAGAACAAATAACCAAAGTGATCTAAATGAAGGCCATACGTAATGACTTGATGACAATACCGTAGGAAGACGATTTAAAGGTTTTATAAGTTTGTTAGGCGAATTTAAGTATTTTTTTACTCTTATGTAAAATATGACCGTAAAATAAGGGATGTGAAATACCAGCCTTGATTAGATTTTTACAGGTTGCATTGTATACTGACCAAAAAAAGAAACGTTACACTCCTTCAATATTGTCAATTTTAATTTGTACGTATCTGTGACTTTATTCTTTTATAAAATTTTAATCTGTGGGTTAATAAGGAAACCATCCAAGCGTTTTCTTCATTTTGCAGGCATTTGCAATGTTTTATTGGCGCTTTCAGTTTGGAAGACTAGAAAACCGGTATCACAAAAATCGAATCAAAATGAGCAATACATTTTTGAAATGTGCGTTATTTTGTTATCTTACTTTGTAAAGGGTTCAATTTTCTACGAGGTAATGTTTATGTTTGTCAATTCCTGTTGCAATTAACGTTTTTCAATTTTTGGGGTAAAAAAGCACTTTTTGGAATCTCAAAAACTGTGAAAATTAATTTTCATTTTTTTGCACAAAACTAAAGATTTGGGTTAAACAAACATTCTGTGAAAATTTCCAGTCGTTTCGATTTTTTTTAAAAAAAGATATGAGACACCAAATTCCAAGTCCGTTACAAATACACGGAAGTGTAGCCTAGTATATTTATGAACTAGGTCTTTATATCGATGATAAAATTTAGTAAGGGTTTTAACTAGTTTATGATAACGAAAACCCTGATGTAATAGTTTTTCAGTTATGAAAAGATTCCGTTCATTAAAATTGCAAACGTTATAACATACTCGAGAAAATCGAACAAGTTGAGATATGTAAACACCATATGCTTGCGCTAATGGAAGATCGCCATCCAGAAATGGGAAAAGAAAAATCGTCCCTTTTATCATAAATTTTAGTATCTTATTTACCATTTGTTATATCAAAACTGATGTCTAAGAACGGATGTCTAGTAGTTTTTATGCCCCGCCTACGATAGTAGGGGGGCATATAGTGTTCGGGTTGTCCGTACGTCCGTTTGTCCGTACCAACCTACAGGTTTAAGTTTTTTTTCTGGGAAGGATGTTTGCTATTATCATGAAACTTTATATAAATGCACATTAGCGTCTTATTAAACAAAAATCATAATAAAATTTTACCCGTGCAACCAACTTCATGCTTCACTGATCACGGGAAAAAAGTGTGATAGTATGAGGTTTACCCACAGGTTGAAGTTTTTTTTCTGTGAAGGATGTATGCTTTTTTCGTTAAGCTTTACATAAATACACATTAGCATCTAATTAAACAGAAATCATAATAAAATTTTAACCATGCAATCAACTTCATGATTCACTGATCACTGGAAAAAAGCGGTATATTATGAGGTTTACCCACAGGTTGAAGTTTTTTTTTTTTTTTTTTTGGTGAAGGATATATCATTTCCATTTACATAAATACACATTAGCATCTAATTGAACAAAAATCATAATACAAATTTATCCATGCTTCATGCTTCATGCTTCAGTGATCATGGAAAAAAGAGTTTTGCCCCCAGTTTGAAGTTTTTTTCTCTGTGAAGGATGTATGTTATTATCATTACACTTTATATAGATACACATTAGGATATAAATAAACAAAAAAAATTATAAATATTTACACATGCAACCAACTTCATGCTTCACTGGTCATGGAAAAAGGGGGGATAGTTTAAGGTTTATCCATAGGTTTTAGTTTCTTTTCTTTGAATGATGCTATTATTATTCAATTTTATTAAATACCTATTAGGGTATAATTAAACAAAAATCATTATAAGAATATATCCATGCAACCAACTTCATGCTTGCTTTACTGATCACGAAATATACCATTCTTCAAAACAGCTGTGAAGCGGGGCATTGTGTCCTTTAGACACATATTCTTGTTAAACATCTTTGAGTTAATGGTCTTCTACCCGTTTAGATTTTATCTTTACGGGAGAGACATACGTTGTCGAAAATTTTTTTATGAATTTAACCTTTGTTGAATCACCGTTTTCCCCTCGTTAACGCTATAACAAAATTTTTGCCAAAAGAGAAAAAAACCAAAAAACAAAAACAAAACAAAAACACAAACAAAACAAAACAAAACAAAGCAAAAAACAAAAAAAAAAAACAAAAACAAAAAAAAAAACAAAAAAAAACAGGCTAAACTTTAACGGCAATAAGATACGTGGGTCATCGTATATATTTCTTATATACTTCCGACAAAAGAAATGAAATACAACAAATTTCGTAAAATATTTTTATACTGACCATTTAAAGTTCCTATTTTAGTTTATTTATGTATTCCATGACAGATATAATTTTTTCTTTCATTTCCAAATTAATTCCGAAACGGATACAGTGACAATCAGGAATGTTAAATTTATCGCCCAATAGTCGATTTCGCCGTGCATTGAAGAAAATTAGAAAATTGTTTATGTCAATAATTGGGACAATGCATCATGTAATTTGCCATCTTCAAAAGTGGCCAAAGACCTCTCCCCGCTCAATCCAAAATAAACGTGAACAGGGTACGTCGATGTCATTGTTTGCCCACACGAACCATTGTTGTGTGAAAAGAATGACAAACTGAAGACTTTGATTAACCTACGTTAAGCATGCTCCCCAAATGACAATTGACGTAGCAGAAGGTCGAAACGTCAAAATGACTAGAATGTTTTTTACGCTTAAAGGTAACCGTGAATTTATTTTAAAACGGAAAATAGGCCCGAGGAATACATGGATATCATAGCAAAATATATATATGTTTAAATCGATCGGGTTCGAAAATTTGACAATTTGATAAATGCAAGATGTTTACATACTCACTTGTCACCATACAGAAATCCGGATATTGACCTTGATCTTGGTTCGCGAATTATAAGAGTGATGTCACTTCTTAACTAATATATATATGAGTTATTGTTTTCTAGCAGAAGGTAAAATAACATTTTTGATAAAAATCGATGCATCGTTTCTTTTGTTGATTAGTATATAATGCGAAATGCTTTCAAGGTAAAAAAAAAAACGTAATTTGAAACGTTAATGAAGTCATAAAAAATAATCTCAAGAGCTTTGAGACGCATAACAACTGTAAGTGTTATACCATGAATATAGATGGGGTCTTATGTAATGGAGTATGGACTAGATCATTGCCCTGGACAAACATACTATTAATATCTTTACAATTTCAATGAAAAAGCAACAAACACAAATTCAAATTGGTGGATGCCATGTCATTCATCTGTACATTTACTTCATATTCTAGAACTGTGTTGTTCTATCATTGGAATTCGTTTACAAAACCATAGCTCAGATTCCCAAAAACCAATGATAAATTCATGCAACAATATTCTTACCTTGTACTACTTCAAAGTTTTGATCTCATTTCAGGGAAGAGGTGGGAAAGGAAGTATATATGTCTGGGCTGCCGGAAATGGTGGCCCTGAATCAAATGGGAACGCATCGGGAAGACACACAAGTCGATATATGATCTCGATCACCAGTGTTAAGGAAACTGCCTCAGTTTTTTATGGCGAAATCGGGTCAACAATCATGGCTGCAAGTTATGGTGGCAGCCGTTTTGATAGACTAATGGTGGGTTACATATAGGTTACCGTTTACCTTCTTCTTCTCCCCATTAGTGAGATTTGTTACTCATATTTTGTTTTTTTCTGAAATCCTCTGGTTTTATCGATTTCAAAGCATTTTATGGGTTTTTTTGCCTATAAACCCCCTTAGCCCATTTAGCCTATTTTATTTTCATAATACTAGTATCATTTTATACGCCTTAAAGAACATTCTAATTTTTTGTAAATTTGGTTGAAACTAAGGAGTATCTCCCTCATGCAAAGCTCTGTCCTTAGCTGATTTTGGCTTTCTATTTAGATCATATTTGGTAATTTGTTCTCTATCAGTTTTTAAACATCTTTGACTTTATGGTCTTCCAAACGTTTAGATTTTATCTGCACTGAAGAGACATAAGTTGTGGAAATGCGCATATGCAGAATCAAAAGTCACAGTAACTTCGGTATTTAGTTATCTAATAAAATGTCATCAACTTCTACTTATTCTATCACTTTCTAATGTTAAACCAAGAGAAATACACCCCAACCCTCGAAAATTTCTACGCTTACAGTATCTAGCTTGTATCATACTAATACTTACTGGTTTCTTCATTTCCTATATCGTATAAACTCGAATAAACTGATCTTGCTCCTGGTCACAAGATTAGTTTTGCTGTTACATTTTCGAAGTACCTGACCCTACTCCACCTTATTTTTTAGTCGTTGCATCGACGTAATTTCGTGTTGTCGTTACTTCTTTTTTATACTACAAATTTAAAGTTGTCTTTCACCTTTCTTAGTACCTCTTCTTTTCTTCAAGAGTAATTGAATATTCTCCTCATTAAGAAGTTCGTGTCGCAATTCCTCTTCCGGAGCATTCAATCCTTCTCATTCAGAAATTCATGTCGTCATTGTATCGTCGTTAACCTTCCGGAGCACATGACGCTTCTTTATAAGAAGTTTGTGTCGCTGTTAATCTTAACTTTCGGAGCACATGATGCTTCTTTATAAGAAGTTTGTGTCGTCGTTAACCTTCCTTAGTACACGATGCTTCTTTATAAGAAGTTTGTGTCATCGTTTCCCTTCCGGAGCTCAGCTGATGCTTCTTTATAAGAATTTTGTGTCGTCGTTAACCTTCCGGAGTACACGATGCCTCTTTATAAGATATCTGTGTTGTAATTACCTTTCCAGAGCACCCGATTCTTATATATATATATAAATGGAATAAAAAGGATAACAGGAAACACCTACAATGGCCGAAAAACATAGCCACATGCCAGAAAGTAAATAGGAATTGCACAAGAAAAAACCCACAATAAAAATACAAAAGACAAACATGAACAACGATAGGAACTCGGGACAGCCGGACTTGGTTCCGGCACTAGAAAAGGCCAGCGGTAGTGTTAAACCGGTTTATGGGTACCCAAACCTCCCCTTTTCTCTGTCCCGTTTCCCTATAGTTAAGTCTATTTCGTCCGTGACTTTCTGGAGCGCCGCAGAGCACCCGATTCTTCTATATATATTTATATAAAGTCTATTTCGTCCGTGACCTACTGGAACGCCGCACCTTTCTGCTTTTTTAAAAAATATTGTATCACCGGAGCATCTAGGACTGCTTCTTTTCAAGAAATTCGTGTCGTCGTGACCCTTCTTGAGTACCCGCTACTTCTTTATAAGAAGTTTTTTGTTATCACTACAGGTTCGGAGCAACTGGTACTTCTTTTTAAGAAAATGATGTCGCCTCCCTTCCGAAGCACCTGATCATTTATCTACATGTATTTAATAAGTCTGTGTTGTCGTTACCCTTCCAAAGCACCTGATGCTGTTTTTTTTTAAGTTTTTGTAGTTGTTACCAATCCAATTGTCTTTAAGGAGTACGTTGAGCACCTTGTTTTTCTTTTGAAGAAAATCATGACGTCGCTACCATTCTTGAGTACCTGATAATTTATCTCCTTGAGAAGTTCGTGTCGTCATTTTCAATGAAGAGTACTTGATCATTCTCATTAAGTGATTATCTTTCTCGTTCCCCTTAACAAGCATCCGATCTTTCTCATAAAGAATTTCTTAACTTTTCACTTCGAAAGCACCTGTCCTGACCTTTCTTCCCTTTTTGAGCCATCATACACTTCTATTAATCTGGATCCTAGCATAAAAACTGTATGGTTTGGCGCAGACAAATCATGTACCCCTTGCAAACGAGCTTACAAACCTTTGGACGGACTTGAGGACAGAAGGACAGTCAATAAATATGCCATTTTTTGAGGCAGTATCATAGAAATCGTTCGTTTCATTTTTGTTACCCGAATCACATTAATTATGCTTTTTGAAGGTACTGCTCACCAATTCCTCTTTCAGCGTCACATGTTAAATAATTATGCGCTGTGGCTAAAACAATGAGAGGGCCAGGTACCCTGATTATAGAAAAGACAGTATGAAATCTGTATATACCCTAAATCTCCATAAAAATAATAACGTATTTAGAAAAAAAAGTTGTTTTTTAGCCGAGTTGCGACGAAGTCGAACTCGGCTTATAATTTGATGAATAGTGTCTGGGCGTCCGGCTGTCCGGGCGTCAACTTTTGGTTTCCGAATCAAATGTCATATATAAATGAAACTTTGCACAGACATGGGTTATGAATAGAGGAAGATCCCTATCGATTTTGAGGTTTGTACAACAAAGGTCAAGGTCACAACTTCTAAAAATGTAACAAAAATTAAGCATTTCAATAAAGCCTAAAATCACATGTTCGGTATTATTTGATAACAAAAGTAGCTAAAAAAAGTTTTATTGTTCGTACAAAAGTAGTTTTTATATTACTAGAACATGTAAATTAATTTCATAGTTCTAATTATGTTCACCAACATACTTTTTGGGGGTGTCAATAACTTAAAAATAAGATATTAGGAAAAGTCAGAATTAAAAAAAAGGGAGGTAATTAATCTAATGTAAAGAAGTACTCAATATTACTAGAAGTCTTGCAATGTCCAGTAAAAATAAAATCTTAGATGAAAAGAAAGTACATTTGTGTATTCTGATTTTTTGTAAATTATTGATTTCAGCAATACATGTTACCTGGATTATAAGGGGAACCCCTGCCCAAATTTTTTGAATGGTGGTCTGAAATGGGTTTTGACTGATAGTGGAGCTCTCAGTTGCCATTGAAACCAAACCAGAACACTGAATCTTAGAAAAACAGTATTCTGTTACATATTTTTCTTCGCAATTTTAGATATATGTACAAACTAGATTATAAGGGGAACCCCTGCCAAATCTTTATTTTGAAAGGGGGGGGGGGGATGGGTTGTAATGGATAGTGGAGCTTTCCGTTGCCATGGAAACCAAACCAGAACACTGAATCTTAGAAAAACAGTATTCTGTTACATATTTCACTTCGCAATTTTAGTTATATGTATAAACTAGATTATAAGGGGAACCCATGCCAAATCTTTATTTTGAAAAGGGGGAGGGGTTGGAATGTTTTCATTTTAGCAATATGTATAACCTGGATTATAAGGGGAATCCCTGTCCAAATTTTTTTGGATGGTGGTCTGAAATGGGTTATAATGGATAGTGGAGCTTTCAGTTGCCATGGGAACCAAACTAGAAAACGGAAATTTTTAGAAAAAAGGTATTCTGATACACACTTTTTCAATTGCAGCAATAATAAAAAACTAGATTTTATGGGGAACCCCTGCCCAACTGGAAAGGGACTTGGAATGTTTTTACTTCATGCAGCTACCAGAAATATGTATCACGTAGATTATAACCTCTGCCAAATTTTTAGTCAAGTTAGGACAAATTCAAACATCCTCAAAAGTTCCATTATAAGTCTCTGATTGAAATAAAAGAATGTATATGCTTATATGCAACTATCCCATAATGTACTTATGAAAAAAACAAATATTCGCAACTCGGCTTTCGCACCTTTGTTGCGTTTTCTGATTTTTTTTATATATGCAACCCGTAGAAATCTAACAAAGAAATATGCGTAGTCTGTAGCAAGTTCGTTGTTTCAATATTTTGCAGACATCTTTGAACAGTAATGACCAATGCTTGACGAACGCTTTTCAAGGCACCTCGTTTGCAGCTCCAGTCACAGTTGGAATTATAGCATTAGCACTGGAAGCAAAGTACGTACAGTAGTATATATATATATCGGTGTGTGGTCAGCAGATCATGGCACTGTCACACTGTTGATGCACCTTCACCATTAAATTGTAGTCAGCTGATCATGGCGCTTACACATTGATTGTAACCGTCAGAATTATTTGTAGTCAGCTGATCATGGCACGAACACATTGATTGTAACTGTCAGAATCACTTGGGGTCAGCTGATCATGGCACGAGCACATTGATTGTAACTGTCGGAATGATTTATGGTCAGCTGATCATGACAGCGACACATTTACCATTATTTGTGGTGAAGGAATCGCGGAACAGACACTGTAGTTATACATTTTGAACCTTAATTTGTAGTCAGTACCTACAAATTCGATACACACTTTCACCATTATTTGTGGTCAGCCGATCTTTGCATAGACACAGTATTCATTATAATCATTAATTTGTAGCCATCAGATCAAGGCTCCAAATAACGGGTATTAAGTCTCCAAAACGAAGTTTGAGGACACTTATTGTTTTTGCTGTGTTTCTTATTTTCAACTATTACTATAATTTGTTAGTCAGGATAACGGTTCACCGACACATTGGTTAACACTGTCACCATTAATTTGCGGTCACCAAATCATTACACTAACGCTTGGGTTATGCATCATCATGAGTCTGTTGTCAACAATTCATTGCACCGACACATTGCTTATGCACTATTAGCATTAATTGCTATTCATTGCACCGACACACCGGTTATAAACTATCACCATTTATGTGTGATTGACAAATCATTGCACCGACACACTGGATAAATACTCTCACCATTAAATTGTGGTCAGCAAATCATTGCACTGATGCATTAGTTTTACACTATCACCATAAATTTGTTATCAGCAGATTTTGGCACTGACTTGTTGTGCACCATCTTTGGATGTCGTATTGACACAATGGTGAAAAATTATGATAAATAATAAGATACTGAGGTCACCATAAATTAAGTTTCTGCATATGGACATTTCGCGACTTATTTCTCTTCGGTGTAAAATCTGGTAAGAACGGATTACCAAAAGATTAAAATGAAAAGCCAAAATTATGCCAAAGGCAGAGCTATGCTCAAGCAGGATACCTTTTGGTTTTAAATGAATTCATCTAAAACTTAGATATTGAAAGTTTTCAAATAAAATCGGTTTTATAGTCAGCACCAAAGTACTGACAACTGGGTTCAACTGGGTAAATACAATCAGTGACTAACAGTCCACCAGCAGATGCATCGGCCCAGTGGTAATAAATAACGAAATGCCGATGTCACTGTAAATTTAGGTTCTGCTTATGGCAATTTCGATAATAAATACATTTCTACTTTTTCACGATATACTTCCCTCCAGACAAACTTTAATTGAAAGTTTTTTTAAAAACAGATAAAAGACTATAAAAGAATGAATACAGGATTTCTGAAAGAATTCATTATGTTCTTATTCGTGTAAACTTTAATTTGTATTACCATTTTAAAAGTATAAGCATGGACTGTAAATGTCCGCAGAAAGGAACAGTTCCCCTGAAATTTGATTTGGCCCAACGCTTTGGTTATTGTATTTAAAATTAGTACTATTGGAAGTGCATCTTCGCTAGTCTAGAGTTACGTTCCTTTCCTCTTTTGAAGAACAGAGGAGATCGTAACACATCGATAGTGAAGATGTTGGAAGTGGTATTTCTACAAATTTTGCAATAGTCATGATAATAGGTTGATCGTTGCATCATAACAGCAAGGAAAAGTATATCTTAAATGTATAAGTAGACAATCAATTAATATCGCTTAGTAGGTTTCAGAAGAATATATATAGCCACTTGCTCTTCATTGTATTAGTCATACCTTAAACGTAATATTAAGGTTTGTTCATGCAACTTCACAGAAGTTCAATACAAGAATATCTGGGAGTTTAATCCTCACGGACTCTGAAAGTTTGAGACGTGAAATTTTCCCTTTCGATGTCTTGTAATTTTCATGTCTTTTACTTCCATCCCTATTTATTTCTATATGTCATCATGGTACTAGCCAATAGTTTACTACCTACTAAAACCAACTCATGTTGTGATTACAAGAACTGATATTTTCAAATTATTTCATTTAATTATCAAGCCCATCGTTAACATGGAGAGATGTACAACATCTGATAGCAAGGACATCAAGAGGATACACTTTGAAAGATGACTTCTACAATCGGGACTACAAATGGAGACGGAATGGAAGAGGTTTCTGGGGTATGTATGGTAGAGGTGTCTGGGGTATGTATGGTAGAGGTTTCTGGGGTATGTATGGTAGAGGTTTCTGGGATATCTATGGTAAAGGTTTCCGGGATATGTATGTATATGCTGGAGGTTTCTGGGATATGTATTGTAGAGGTTTATAGGGCATGTATGTAGAGGTTTCTGTACTTTAATGTAGAGGGTTCTATGATATGCTAGTTAGAGGTTTCTATAGGATGTTGGTAGAAGTTTCATGGATATTAATGGTAAAGGTTACCGAGATATGTATAGCAAATATTTCCGGCAGAAGGTATGGAGGTTGTTTCTAGGTATATATAGTAGATATTTCTGGGAAATGTATCCAATAGGTCTCTTGAATATGTATATCTGGGGTCTCTGCAATATGCATGTAAATTTGACGTTTCTTGGATATGCAATTTAAAAAAGATCTAGAATATGTATGATTGGGATTTCGGAGATATGCATGGTAAGGGTGTCTGAGTACATACGGTAGAATTTTCTTGGATTTGCATAGTTGGTGATTCCCGATACGTATTGTAGAGGTTTAAATGAAATGAACAGTCATGAATTTTAGCGACTTCTGGGATTTTTTGATAGAGGTTCCCTGGTAATAAAAATTAGAGATTTCTGGGTATGATTGTATGGTAGTAGTATATAGTGGATAATTTTTTGGTATGGATAGTAGAGGTTACTGGGATACGAGTGTGTGTGTACATATATAAAAACAATTCTACAAAGTATCCATAAAATAAAATTCCAAAATGGTAGAATATTTGAGTTCTCCAATTAGATATTTTGACAAATTATGTCGTTTCAACTGACACTGGGATATCTAATCAATCTTCAATTGACGCTACGGGACTTTTGAGTCTACTATACGAAAAACTGCATTTTGACCGTCAAATCTACGATTGACGCCCTCGGGTATTCAAATAATGTACTGTTATTGCTTGATTAACACGGTGTATTATCTTTTAATTCATTTGTAGCGCTCCAAGTTAATGTTTTGCGTCATATAAAATTTAGTTTAGGAATTGTCATATGGGAAAAATTATAAAGTGCACTGCAATTTCATAAATCGTTAAGTATCATTTATTTTAGTAGGTCATGAATCCAGCCATTCCTGATTACTGGTATTTTAGACACTTATTTCCGCCTTTAATAACATAAGAGTTCCTATGTCGAAGTCCCGTATATATATCGGCTGTTAGTACATTTCTTTACTGATTATTTTCAAATGAAATCTAAACGATCGAAATTATAAGATCACAATTTCAAACCTCAATTGTTTCAAAAGAAAGCCATTACTCAAATTACCTATGAAGGGATATGGAGTAAATGCAAATGAGACAGTCTCTTCAAATACATGGTAGAACCAAGCGATAGAACATTAAGGCCTTCAGCTATGAGCTTTGCTCATATCTCATAGTCAGTTCCAGTCTGCTCCATTTGGCACTAGTCCAATGCCCGAGACTAGTGAATTTGAATTCAAACTAGTAAATTTTTTCAACCACTAGTCCGACTGGACTAGCAAGAATTTTTTGTTGCAGATATAACAACATGCTAAATCTACATTGCCTTTCATCATGGTAAAATTTCGTTTTTTATGGACTAGTAAAATGGGATTCAGACTAGTAAATCTGTTATCTCAACTAGGCTGAAGGACTAGTAAGGAAAAAAGTTTTTGACGCAGACTGAAGTTCAAACACAGTGTGTATCAAAGAGATCGCCATTATCAAACCAAAATATATATCTAGTTTAGTATCAGTAATAAACCAAACTGTCTTTACTATTCTAATCATAAAACCCTAATTGTATCAAAGATCATCTGCATAATATAATAAAGCAGTGCTTCTGATTTTTATATTTATATTTATAAGTTCATCCCAAATTTGGATTTGGTTTGATGAATGCCTTGGGAATGGTAAAGATGGCAAAAATATGGAGAACAGTTGGTCCAGAACGTGTTTATACGTCCCCGACTACCTGGTCTGGAAGGTAAGTCGATATGGAGAACAGTTGGCCCAGAACGTGTTTATACGTCCCCGACTACCTAGTCTGAAAGATAAGTCAATATGGAAAACAGTTGGCCCAGAACGTGTTTATACGTCCCCGACTACCTGGCCTGGAAGGTAAGTCAATAATTAAGAAAAGGCCCTTAACGCATTTATACGTCGCTAAAATGGCCCATGTTTATACGTGCACAGAATGCAGAAAGCCCATAATGTAGTTAACCTGTACAGAATATAGTAGATCCATAGTATAGTTTCCGTCTAGAAGACCTGTCTGCAAGCAGGCAATAATATAAACAGATTGCCATTATGTACATGTAAATATCGGAATCGGCCGAGGATGGCCGAATGCCTCCTTTTATTCGACCTGCGATAAACATGTACGAAAATTAGTAGCCGGACTCTAGGACAGAGAGCAAGCGTGTGTGTTCATTGGAATAAACAAATCTCTCTTTTGATATTCCTGGCCAATGAAGGGGTATGCCGTTTATCGTTGTCATTTTATTATTCCTCTTCGAAAATGAGTAGCCGGACTCTAGGACAGACAGCGAGCATGAGTGTTCATTGGAATAAACAAATCTCTCTCTTTTGATATTCCTGGCCGATGAAGGGGATATGCCGTTTATCGTTGTCATTTTATTATTCCTTTTATCCATCAGACACACCCGTCGCAATCAAAATCTTAAAGTATATACGCTTTATAAGGCCCCTCATAAAGATTTCGTCTGGTCATTTTTGGTTAATTTGAATCAATTGCAGGTCAGGATGGTATCTTTGTTTTCAAGTTACGTCCCTTTGCTTCTGACGACGCTACTAGTATGGAATTGTAAGTCAAATCAAAAAATCATTTAGGGTTCAAAATAAACCTCGTGCTTTATTTTTCTGGGTTATTTTAATCCCATCAAATGGTATTATGTATTTGCTGAAAATATCGATTCTCCGCTGGTGAGCTTTTGGTGTGATACCTCCCAATGGAAAATTAAAATAGCTCAATTACTACGTGGCATGTGAATAGGGCACTTTTTGTGATCCAGTATAATCAAAGGTAGATAACTAGTTTTATGATATTTTTCGTCCGTCATTTTTGTTATCCCATATAGTTTGTTTGGATATCAGTGAATCTGAATCGAAAATAAAATGTGATGATGTGCAGGCAGGAATAAGTATAGAAATAATTGGTAGCGTTGTCTGCCTGTCCATTATTCTTGTGCGTTAAACTTATCATAATATTGTGTCAAATTTCAATGAAACTTTACCCAAACACAGTTCACCATCGGAAGATTAATTTTTACTTTGTACTGGAATGGATAGGGAGGTTTAGCGCGTCATAAACCCAGTTATAAACCACAATTTCTTCTGAAATGCCTACACCAAGTTGGGGCCATTACGGTTTTGCATTTTTTCTGGTGATTTTGTATTAGTTATTACTTTTTGCCCTTTGGATTCCGGTTATTGACAATTCTGTTCTGTAATTTTGCTATTACCTTCATTTAAAAATGCATTTTGGGAATATTGAAATAATACCTGGCTATTAAAAGATA
>MJUU01050582.1:10098-28019 GCA_002080025.1 Modiolus philippinarum | reverse complement strand
GTGCACAACAAACAGGTGGTCAGAATAATAATTTGATATTCAAAAGATAATAGAAATGTCAAAATTTAAAAGATATGCTAGTGCATCCATATGAGAAATTCTCTCAAGCACAATTATACCATAACAGAAATGTATATAAAGCATACATGAATCACGCTCATAAAACAAATTTCAACGAAATGCTGATAAAATTTTTTTCTCAGTTAAAAGTGTGTTATGCTGGTCCCTTTAAGAGCTTTTCCAGTATTCTAGGTCAATCGAATTTCATTCGAATTAATTCTAAACGTTAAGTTTAAAATCTTTTTTGAGACCATAGACGAAAACGACATAAATTAAGGAATCCGACAATTTGATTCAAGAGTGAATATACACATTCATGTGCTTCCCGCGGGAACAAGAATAATGCACTACTGCACTTTTGAAAATACTTAAAATTAGCATCTACCATTGTTTAATGTGCTTTTTGATATATCTGAATATAGTAAGTGAGAACCGAACTGTCAGTCTTGAAGGAACAATCCAAGGACAATCGCAATATTGGAAAAACAAAGAAACAAAGTCATAACATGAGCAAGGCACAGGAAAGAAAAATAGACATGCACATATACAAAAATGAATATTAGAAAAAAAACACATTTATTTTCTTACGATTATGGTTAAGCTTAATCCTTCAAGATCATAAATTTCGTCACCCCATCCCTCACGATCATTTTTGGATAAAAATGCACAAAATCATATTTTTTGTATTTATCGTTTACCTAGTGCAAAAAGCAAACCCATCATTAGTAAGCATCACATAAATAATAAAGGTTGTAGCAGAAATTTGAACAATGGGCAAAGGCATTTTTCCAAAAAGAGCAAAAAACGTGCTACGAATCTTTAAAAAGTCAGTAGGTTTCAACGTCGCCTCTTGTAATTCTGAGCAGCATGTTGTACCTCTTAAATATTTTTTGGTCCTAAGCGATAGTCTGATAATAATCATTTTGACAGACACATTTCTTTTTACATGTAAGTTCTCTCCTTTTTCCAAATTTCAAGTTTTTTTCAAAATAATTTTCAATTTAATCCCTCACGACGGTGTCACCAAATCCCTCACGATCCGGTCTCAAGACTTGACCGCCGTTACAAATCCCTCACGATCATTTTTATCGGCGTAACCGAATGACAGCCTTGAACACTGTTGAGCAAAGGGTGATTTTATATATTTAATCTATTTGTAGCCCTTCATGTTAGTTGTTTTTCGTCAATTAAAATTTAGTTCAATAATTGTCATGTAGGACAAATTATAAGCACACTTCAATTTCATAAATAGTTTGTTTTAGGTGGTACATATATTTATTTCAATAGGTCAGGAGTCCACTTATCCGTCTGACTGGTATTTTAGGAGGTCGTTTACGCCTTCAATTACACGAGAGTTCCTATCTCGAAAGTCCTTATTGAACAATGCTTTTACTGTCGTTCTTCATCTTGAAGTTACTATGCATTTATAAGTTATTAAGTTAGTTGTTAAGGGCATAGTCATGATTTTAGGGTCAAAATTGAATATAAAAGGCGAAATTATTATCATTATTTAATCTGTAATCATATATGCATGGATAGTTCCAGTTTAGGAGTGTCTTGATAGAGGACATGGAACCCCCTCCCTATGGCAGGAAAATATGTGCCTAAATATTAAAGATCTTAGATTTTAGAACATGACACAAAAAGTTTATTTATGGCGCTTACAGAAGAATATCATGATGAAATAATCCATAGAAGAAATATATATTTTTCCGTGAGTAATCAATATTTGAACCAGGTCGAAAATGAGCAAAATATAGGCATTTAAACATTAGTGGTAAAATAAAGAATCTATCTTTTCTAAACTGTGATTAGTAAAGTGGTTCGGGTGTCTATCTAAAATGCGCACATAATGAAAATTGGAATTTGCCATTGAAATGTTGTAAAAATTATTTTGAATAGTTCATTGATAATAGATGAAATCAAATAAACAACATTTATGCTGCGTGTGAGCAAAAATATTTCACTTTTTGAAAAACTCTTATTTTATTAATGGGAGATAATTCTAAAGGAATAATAAGGGGAAAGTCCACATTTGAACGATTTTTTCTGAATATGATCAGTGACACCAAATTTTTTTCATTTTTCCAGTTATTTCGTTTACACAGTTTACATCGTTTTATTTATATAAAGAATTATGAAAAAGTGTTTTCTCCTTATATAGATTATATTAAAAAGGTCAAAATCTTGCTATTTTCGGACGCTTCTCCCGGAAAAACCAGTTCGGTGACCTATTGATTATTTACTAATAATGTGACGTGCATTTAATAAACTTTCAATCTCAGAAAATCATGAAGATAAGAAAAATCTTTCGTTTTGTTTTAAGTACAAAAAATACCCCGAACCACCTTAAAGCCAAGTGCAGACTTGCGAAAGTAAGGTCCATGTTAGCTTAAGTTGCTCAATTTATCTGTATTTACATATGTCATTTGCTGTTGTATTAACGATATGTTTGCATGTCATGTATGTACTGTAATTGTATTTGCTTGGTCCCTTTTAGCGTAATTCGCAAAGAAATATTATTTATTTATCATTACAGTAGAATTTAACATTAAAAATCGAGGTCCAAAAACATGCAATATCAAAATTTCAGAAACGTATATAAGGAATGTCTCTCCTGTGAAGCTCTGCCCTCGGCTGGGTTTTGGCTTTTGGCTTTTATTTGATCTCGTTGATTATGTGTTCTCAGTCAGGTTTTTGCCTTCCAAATGTTTTGATGCCATCTGTACTGAAGAGATATATGTTGTCGGAATGCCCACCATCAGAAACTTTTAAATTATATATGAACTTCGGTTTTCATTGGCGGATTCAAAGGGGGGTCCTGGGTCGGAACCCCCCTTTTTGGACAATCATGTATTTTCAATGAATATCCTTATATTTTACTAAGAAATACCCCAAAAATTTTCGCGCCTCGCTCAGCTCGGTGATTTTTCTTTCCCTTCAAAATTGGTACCCCCTTTTCAAATTCCCTGGATCCGCGCCTGGGTTTGTGAGTTGTTTAGTGCCGTTATATGTGGACTTAAAAATGGAGTCAGTGTTTAACTTCAAGTTTTCTTTGTATCTTAGTTTCTCTCCGTTTCACTTATAAATTGAGACAGTTAAAAGCGAAAAGATATTGAGGAAATGCACTTGAGAAATAAAATTACAATCGCAAGGTAAAAACAAAAGATAATACATATTATTACATACATATAATACATTGCACATGACAAGATATGTAGATATACAATAGTAAACAAACAAATCAGAACTTAACCAGGAGAACGCACCTCTGTATTTATATGTTTTATGAACTTAATTAAATTTTTTAAAACCTGTATATTTTTTGATTGAAAAAGTTTTCTGAATTTCAAAACATTTACATTTTTCCAATAGAAACTTTTGAGAAATAATTTTCTTTCTCTCAAAAATCCCCTACAATTTAGAATAAAGTGGAATTCATCACCCAATTCATTACTATTACAATTTTGACATAATCTTTCGTTTCTATCTAATCTTTGCCATCTTCCAGTTTCTACTGGTAGCCTATGATTGCCAGTCCTAAATCTACAAAGTAAAATTCTATTTATGACATTATAAATCTAATTTATGTTCAAATTCTAGATTTTCTTTAAATAGTCTATAACATAAGCCTTTTGAAGAATTTTCTAAATCAGATTTCCATGTTTGTTGAAATTGATCAAACAGTCTATGTTTTTTACTTAATTTCATCCATCTTATATCAAAGTTACCTTGTTGTTCCCAAAAATTTGAAAATCCACAGTCATTCAAAATCTTTTTAATATACAGTATCCAATCATTATTATAACTACCATTTAAAATTTTAATACATACATATTTTACTATATTTATTATACAAGTAATTATATAATACATGTGTTAATTTATTACTTTTACTATTAACAATATTGGTCCAAAAGTTCACCATACGTTGATGTATAATATAAACTGACATAGGGTATGTGCCTAATTCACCATATATCATAAAATTTGGTGTGGTCTTCTTTAAATTCAACAATAGCTTGCAGAATTATAATTGAACCCTCTCTGTGATGTCAATGTTACTAAAACCCCAAATCTCACACCCATAAAGTAAAATCGGTTTAACTACTTTATCAAAAAGATCATATTGACAGCTAATGGACAAATTGTGATTGATTGATTGATTGAATATTGTTTAACGTCTACTCAGCAATATTTCAGCTATATCAAGACGAGAACAAGTTTGTTGATAAATAATCACTTTGGGGTATGGAAATGGCCATGGGATGGGAAATTCTGACTGCCACTGGAAAAGTAGGCTGAAATCGTCAAGGGCGGGGAATTTAGCCTTGTAGCCGATCACCTACGGACCACCCCAAAAAGAGCTTGCTACAAGGGTTCTTTAACGTGCAGGAAGCGTGGCATTTCTTCCAACACGTGGACCTGAGTTTACATCCCATCCGAAAGATGGGTTGTGTATTTTATTAATCCCGCACAACCACGGAATGGGTCCTATTTCTATATCCCGGGACCCTCGGGGTCAGCCTCCGTTTAGGAGGGGTCACACCCCGCAAGCCGGAGATACTGGTTCCTATTTCTATATCCCGGGGTTCCCTCGGGGTCCTCTGTTAGGATGGCTCTCTTTTTTAGTTCACCGTACATTGCTTTGTATGCTTTATTTGCAAGTTGCTTCTTAGAGATTAAATTTTCTCCTTGCCTAACACCTATATTGCATGGAAAATAGTAAGTTTTTTCTCTATTATATGAAATACGAGACTTAATTCCACGATACATGTTATATATAACATTATACATTTTACAATCAATATCATTTAGCAGAAATTTTTTTGCCACAAACCATTTCTCCAGACAGCTAGTATCAAAAGCCTTAGCAAAATCAATAAAGGCACAGAAAAATTTCTTTTTTTGTGTGTGTGTTTCATTATGTCTGTCAGTGGTTGAGTAACCTTTTCTGAAGCCACCTTGATTTTCGCAAATCAAGCTATATTCCTCCGAAAAATTATTCAGTCTATTGTTCAAAACAGAAGTAAAGAGTTTTCCAAAACAGCTGATTAATGTTATAGGCCTATAATTTTTCGGATCTTTTTTCATCTCCCTTGGTTTTTGTAAATCGGTATAATATCTCCCCATAACCACTGTTCAGGAATAATACCTGTATCAAAAATTAAATTAAATAATTTGACATATAAATCAGATATAGTAAAAGAATTTTTTAAATATTCATTTATCATTTTATCCTCACCAGATGCCTTATTTTTCATGTTTTTCAATGCATTTTCAATTTTATCACTTGTAGAATTTATAACTTGATTGAGTTGTGGCACATTATTACCAAATAATACTTCATCATTCTCATCTACATTATTTTCATTCAAATCTTTAAAAACCTCATACAGCGAAGTTAAAGGAATATCAGGACTTTTTTGTTTTGTTGTGTTATTAATATTCTTCCAACACTCTTTTGGATTTGTAGATTTTAAAATTTTTATCTTATTTTGCATTTTTTCCTGTGTTTTCGCATGCTTGCATCCATCGATCTTTTGTACTTTTTTCCAATTCAGAAGTGGGAGAAACGTGAACACACCGAAGTAACATCTGATCCTGGAATTTTCTCAAGCAAACTTTAGTGATCGAGGCGGTATCATAATGTACAATCATAGCTAGTCGTCATTGTTGCCATTATCGCCATATAGGAATGCTCAAGATACGCCAAATTAATTAAGTGTCAAAGGCATACAACGCAAAAAGACAATACACGTAAACACATTACTAAATTGCAGTAAAAGACAACAAACACAAAATCAAATGCATTAAAGAAGAACCTAAATGCGTCCTGTCCTCAGTGCTAAAGACTTTGTTATTTTTTTTCCTTTCATGGTGTTGTCTATTTGCAATCATTACTGAGGTTTCATTTCGTGTATGGCACTCGATTGGTGTCCTTGGTACTGGATTTGGCATTCTATTTTGATATTTTTGGTATTGATTACTTCTTTTTGACTACTTTTGGATTATGGCGTTCGATAATATTTGTTTCAAATGTTTCTGATGAGAGGTTACTCCTTGAAACACGTGTACAGTAACACGAATTTTATTGTTTATTGTGCAACTTTGAATTTTTGTATTTTGAAACCATTGTGTCGATGCTATTGGTGGTCATATCTGGGGTATTTACCAAGCCAATAGTCAGACTTGTCTAACATGAAAAATTAACCATGCGTTTTATAGAAATTTACTTTTTATCAAAATTCTAATCGCTTAAAAATACTAAGGCTTCTTTGTGTATGGCAATAGATAGATATCCTTATTACTGGATTTAGCCTCCTGTTTCGATATGTTTGGTAATGGGTATTTCTTTTTTGAGTACTTTTGATTTATGACTTTCTATATTACAACATGATTATTATGCAACGTTTTGTTCTTTCAATGCTTTACTTATCACATAGTGTAAACATGTTTTTAATGAAATGTGACTTCTTCGTGTTTATGTCATGCATTTAATCTTCTATATGAAAGAAAATCTACAGAACAAAACACAAAATGACAGTTAAACATAACAAATAATCGGAGGTGTGAAAGTCGAGTTGAGAATATTTGTTATTTTGATAAATCTTCAGACATGACCCCTCTCTCATCATTAGCATGCCTGTACCAAGTTTTATGTGCCATGTTTTGTTTATTCTATTATTAAAGTTTTGAACTTGACCTTTGCAACACAAACCCCAAAAATAAATAGGCTTCTCCCTTCATTATTTGTCATGTGTGTACCAAGTTTGATTACGATGTGGCATGTGGTTCTGCAGATAACGTGAAGAGACGAAAACAATTTTAAGGTTACTCCCTTGAAACACGTGTACAGCATAACAAAATTAACTGCTTTTTTCTGCAACTTCGGAATTTTTGTATTTTGAAACCGTTGGGTCGATGCCACTGCTGATGGATCAGAGGTCCCCGAGGGTATTTTCCAGCCCAATAGTCAGACTTGTCTGACATAAAAAACTTACCATGCGTTTCATAAAGATTTACTGTTTTTATCAAAATTCAAACCCCTCAAAATACTAAGGTTTCATTCCGTGTATGGCACTCGGTAGATGTCCTTGGTACTGGATTTGACCTCCTATTTCGATGCAATTTGGTAACGAGTACTTCTTTTGTTTACAACTTTTGGAGTATGGCTTTCCACATCATTTGATTTTAATGCTGCTGATGAGAAGTTACTTTTTGAAACACGTGTACAGCATAACAAAATTTACTTTTTTTCTGCAACTTCGGTATTTTTGTATTTTGTTCTATTTTTAATAGTTGTGACTTTCATTGCCCAATCCCCAAAATCAAAAGGGAACCTCTTGTTCCCATAGGTCAAGTCTCATTCAGAAGTTACATATTGTTTTAGAGATATTGTGTCGAAATCGAAACAATATCGTATCTGGTTCTGATTTTAGAAGTTTCGACCTTGACCTTTGATGCAGAAACCTCCCAGTCAATAAGATTCCTCCTGTCATCATTATAGTAATGACTGTGCCAAGTTTCATTTGGTTGTGACATGTAGTTGTGAAGATATCATGCGGAAACTGAAATAAAAGTCAAAATTTTGTTCTATTTTTAGAATTTTTGACCTTGACTTTTGTCCTATAATCCTCAACTCATTATAGGTTTCATTCTTTCATCATTAGTCATGTCTGTGCCAAGTTTCATGTAGATGGGATATGTGCTTCTGGAGATATTGTGCGGAAGAGGTTAAAATTTTGATTTTTTTTCTACTTTTAGAATTTGTGACCTTGTAGCATAAATAAAAGAATCAACAGGATTCCTCCGTTAATCATTAGTCATGTTTGTGTACACCCACGTTAGGATGTGACATGTGTTTGTAAAAATATTGTGCGGATACGGGAAAAAAATGTCGATTTTTTGTTCTGTATTTAGTAGTTGTGACCATGACATTAGACAGACAAACCATAAAATCTATAGGTTTTCTCCTTTGATCATTAGTCATATTCATGTAAAGTTTCATTTTACATGTAACATGTGGCTCTGGAGATATTGAGCGGAAGAATTGCCTTTGACCTTTATTGCACACACCTCAAATCAATTGAGTTCCTCCTGTAATCTTAGTCATGCCTGTGCAAAGTTTCATTTAGATATGACATTTAGTTTCTTGAGATATCATGCATAAACCAATAGTAGACGCCTGGACAACGAGGAAACCCGGAGGCCGATTATGTCCGCAGTGTGATTCTTTTTTGGCTTTGTCGTTCAAATTTTCTGTTACATCATGAGCAGTTTCTAATCTGTTTCTTTTCAAACACAGTGAACCTGAAGTTATTTAGTCCTCTCCAAAATAGTCTACATATATTTCAAGTTTATCGTCTTTCCCTGCGCCTATCTCAGTCTGCAGAGCACTTCCGCAAAAGCCGTATCCGGTTGACCCGAACTTATTAAGAGTTTGGCCTGGAGTTATCAAGGCAATTCTCCCAACGTTTGACAAGCAATATCCTTTTTATCCGTTTCGCAAGAAATAAATTCTAATTAGATAAAGTATCTATTGTATTTTCTGTTTTTAATTTTCTAAATAAACAACCGTCATCAATACACAAAAATACAATCATGGCGTTCGAAAAAATACGGAAACTAGGTCACTGATAACTTCAGCAGAGCCACCATTTTGTTTACATTGTGACGTCATAAAAATGACAAATGTAAACAATGGAGAGGTTCTGCAATGAAAAAAACGACTTTATTTCGATTAACTAACATGGTTCGATCAAAACATTTCTAAATTCAATAATGTTAGCCGACAAAAATATTATGCAGTCATCAAATAACTACAAAACATTTCCCATTCTGTAAAAGAAAAGGAATGAACCTCATTTCCCGCGCAACCTTGGGAGAATTTGACACAAAACCTAATAAACTATTGTATAGAAATAAGAAATAAAACACGATAAACAAGTTATCTGAATTTTGAAAGCCGGAATATTGCAAAATATCATCCCGCTTGCCAGAATAGGAAGCTTGGGGCTCGTTCGCTGCGCTCACTCGCCCCTGTGCTTCATATTCAGGCTCACGGGATGATATTTTACTATATACAGATGTCAAAATCCAGATAACATATACTTACACAGTTTACATTCGGTGGTTTTTACATAGATACATATTCAGCGTCATATTTGAACCTTTACCGCTATATTGATAAGTCTGGATGTTTGAAATGGAAACCTTACAAGAACCGTGATGAATTCGACTTTTCAATAGCGATGTTTCCGTTTTTGAGCAGTAATTATTTTTGGCGTCTATATTATTACATTTCATTCGCCTTTGTCTTGTGCCTGTAGTTTGTACAGCGATTTTGTCAATAGAGATTTTTGTGTTTCTACAGATTGTAATCAGCCACTGTTGCAATTCACTACAGAAGGTTTACAGTCGGTACACTGATTTGAAAGAGCGTTACAATGTTTAAAGTTAGTAATTATTGATTTGACCGAGAGTGCATTCCCAAACTGACATACCTCAACAATGAATTGATACTGGAATTTTCATTGGCGATGTGACGGGTGAAATACTTACCCATTCGAAGAACCTGATGATGCATCTGTTTTTTTCTATTATTTCTTTTTTTTTTTATCTTGTCTTTTGTTAGTTTGTTGTGTGTGTGTGTGTGTGTGTGTGTGTGTGTTTGNTTGTGTTAACTTTGTTTTTGTCTTTGTTTTTTTTTTTCCTTTTAGGAGGGGTCACACCGCTAGTGCGTGCTAGTCCTTCAGTTTCGTGACGTTCTCGTTCAATTTTGTTTATTTTCTTTTTTTTTGTCACGTTTTCTCAATTTGTGTTGCATCTGAATTGTAGTGGTTTTGGATTTTTTTATCTTTACATTTTCATCTTTTGCTTCAGTATTCCTTTGCCAATGTACTATATGAGATGTCACAAACTTTCTTCAATGCGTTGAGTTGATATCTAGTGTAACCCTTATTCAGCAGGAACAAAAATCAAGGTTGCGATGCAATATACTCAACAGAGTCTTAATGGAGTTAAGGGCCTTGAAGTTTAAAATATCTTTAATATATCACCTTTCTGTACCTTTGAAAATAAATTTATATAAAAAAAAGTACAACTAATCCGAGATTTCGAATATCGACAATATTCATGTCGTGACCGAAAAACACTACATTTCACTCATGCGCTGTGAGGCATTCATGAATAACTAAGTTGATCGGTCACTCAATGAATATCTTCCCGATAATCAAAATCTCGAATTAATTATACTATAATTATAAAGATATCACTGATCCCTATCTCTAATAGGGTTAAAAGTTTTCATAAAAATACAACTCAAAATCTTAAGAAAATAAAAACATATCATTTTATTATATCGAAGAGTTCTTTTTCACCATCATACCACAAAACAATCACAGCAGTTCCGGCCTTTCCTCTTTTGAATTCATCAACCTAAAACAGAAAAAAAGTGGAGGATTACCATACAAAAATAAAAATTAAAATGTTTCCCTGATTGTCAGGTATCACTTTCATGCGAAATCTTTGGGTTTCATCAATTCGGGTTCTTTGCACATGAATAGTATTTTTTTCCAACATATGTAAGAGCACTTTGGATATTATCTTTATTTTATTCTAGTTTAGTGTTTAGAACTGAAGAAAGCCAATTATAAAGCCACAAAAATCAAGAGAACCTCTTTTCCCGCCAAAATTTTGTATTTATTTATCTCAAAATTTGATGAATAAACCTCAGTGGCATACCTTACGCCAAATTGACGTAGAAGCACACACCACACACACGTTTGATTTAGTTTATCATACTATTCTTTTAGAAAAGTTAAAATATTATCATATTAGTGAACAATCGATTTGCTGGATTAAATCATATTTATCTGATAGAATGCAAGAAGTTCATTATGCAAATTTCAAGTCAAACAAAAAACAAGTAAAATATGGAGTTCCTCAAGGTTCCATTTTAGGTCCTCTGTTATTTATAATTTATATTAATGATTTACCTCTTCATATAAATAACTCAAATGTTGATTTATATGCTGATGATTCAACTTTACACTGTCATGATAACAATATTGAAAACATCAATATGAAAGTACAAAATGATATCAATGAAATTGAATCTTGGTGCAGATATAATAGCATGAAAATAAATGCACAAAAGACTAAATGTATGAAACTATGTTCTCGACAAAAAATAGTTAACACGAATGATTTAGAGATGAAAATTGGTGATGATTATATTGAAAAGGTTCACTTATTAACTTGGTATTATAATTTACGAAAATTTAAATTGGGAAGACCAGGTTAATAAAGTTTGTGAAACAATATCATCAAAAATATCCCTCCTGTATAAGTTTAAATCATATTTGCCAACACATATTAGACTATTATTTTACAACGCATACATTTTGCCTTACATTGATTTTTGCAGCTCTGTTTGGGGGAATTTACCTAAACAAGATTCAGATAGAATCATTAAACTACAGAAGAGAGCTGCAAGGATTATTCTTGAATGTGACATTTCAGTATCCTCACAATTTATGTTCACTTCTATGAAATGGCTCCATTTTACAGATCGGGTTAAATACCAGAAAGCTATTCTTATGTACAAAATTCTTAATGAAATGGTGCCTGATTATTTGAGGCCGAAAAATGATATTATAAATACTTACAGCTTAAGATCTCAATCCAAAAACAATTTGTTTATACCGAGACCAAGTACAAATTTTTACAAAAAATCATTTCATTATTCTGCTTATACATTATAGAACAACTTACCAACTGATTTAAAAATATCTAACAGCTTAGACATATTTAAGAAAAAATGTTTCAACTATTTTTTGTCGACTTCTTAATGATCTATTTATTTATTTATTATTGTTTGTTTATATGTATGTCATACCTAATATTGATATTTATTAATTGTTGTAAATGTGTTGATATTTAGAGGGCCCCAATGAAAATTAGACAATGTCTAATTGGGTTACCCTCTTTAAATAAAGATTTTATTATTATTATATTATTGAAGACCTAGAGGTCCAGAGACTGAGCCTGTATCGCTCACCTGGCAAAATGCTTCTACGCCATGGGTATCTGATGACCAAACATGATGTTTTTTTCCGTTTTTCCCAAGGGTCTAATGTAAAGCTATGTTCTCCGCTGACAACCATGATTTCTGTCAGACCTATCGGTAACTAGAATTAGGTTTTTTTTTTAAAAAACTTCCATGCATCATTGCAGTACAGTTTCATCAGATCAGAGCGAAATGAACATTCTTTGTAACATATTACCTGTAACATGTGTAAAGATTGGTTGAATTTGCTTCGGTGGCCTCAGAGAAGAAGATGAAAATATTATTTTCCTTGTTTATGTTTTTGGCGGATCCGACCGAAAGGAAAGATCTTGGTACTGAATTTTCTTTATCAGTTTTAGAGGAGGTGAAGAAAAGGATGATTTTTCCAAAGAGTAGTATGTTAAACTGCATGTATGTTCAGCGCTTACTAAGCCATGTTTTTGTATCTGATCAGAACGAAATGAGTAATCTTTGTAAAGGACTTCCATGCATCATTCCTGTTAAGTTAGGTTGAATTTGCTTTAGAGGAGAAGATGAATATGTGAAAAGCTAACGGACCGACGTACAGACGGACGACAGATGCCAAGCAATGGCAATAGATCACACTGTTTGTTTGGGTCAGGTGAGCTAAAAATGGGTGTCGAATTCTTGGTTATAGTTTCTGTTGAGATCGTTTGATAGCGCATGCTTCCATGCTTTTAGGAGGCTACGCCACTGTAGATAGTTTTTTTTTTCAATCAAACCAAGTGACACTTGAAATGACACTCATGCTCTAATAACAACCAAGGAACTGAAAATATTTAGATAATTTGCATGCAATTAATTCAGCTAATTATTTTATGCCACATGACTACCAACATGTTGTAAGAATTCATTTGTAATGCATTTCAGTATTACGTGTTTATCTGCATTATTTTAAGGGTATTTTATGGTGATTATATTTGATTGTCAGGTGTATTTTACATTGATTACTTGATTAACAGACCCCTTTCTTGATCATTTGTATTACCAGTTTTTGCAAAATTTACCAAAATTGTACTATTTTCAGTGAAGAACAAGAATAGAATTCCTGGGTCCCCCGCCGGTCAAGTAATATACTAGCATACTGTATATGAAATTGCAATAGGGCTGTTCCAGAATTAAATATGTGGGGATACAAAAATTATCGACCAAGGCTGATGTTCAAACTCGACCAAGGTATTAGTGGTATTAACATTTGTATAAATTGACCAAGGTTTTAGTGGTATTAACATTGAGTATAAATTTCATGAAAATCTGTCAAAATTTGTAGCCATGAGAGTGCTTACAAGGTCAATTATTTGATAAAACAGAGTGATTATTTTGGTCAAAGTCCAATAACTCCGTCAAAAAGTCTGGACCTAGGATGATCTTCGCACTGACTAAGGTATTAGTGGTATATATGTTACAGTAAAAGTGTATAATTAGTTATTTTACATAATTACTGAAATTTCGGTAAATATGTATAATTACTAAACCTCTTAGTAAGTATACATAATTCCTAATTCTGTCCAGTAATTATGTATAATTACTGATTTTTCTCAAAGTTTTTCTACAAATTAACTGATTTGATTTCAGTAAATTTGTATAAAAGTTTGAAATTTTATGTCCACATCTTTAATATTATTTGCTCAATATAGTGAAATGTATCTTCTCCAAATCTATATATTTAACAGCATTTATGCAAAGTTGAACTCAAATAAAACTTTTTCATTTGCTCAATGTTGTTATTTTAACAACCGATTACAACACAAAAGTCAGTTAGATGGATGAAAATTTGGAACGTTGCAATATCTTAACTTTTGTAAATTTTGTTGAAAACTAAGGAGCATCTCCCTCATGCAAACATCTGTCCTTAGCTAATTTTGGCTTTACATTTAGATCATATTTGTTCTCAATCAGTGCACTGAAGAGACATAAGTTGTCGAAATGCGCTTGTGCAGAAAATAAAACCACAATAACTTCGGTATTTAGTTATCTACGAATTAGAATAGCCATCATTAAACTGTTGAAGATTGGGGAATCAGGATGAATATAGTATAGGACATTTTGGACGTTGAAAATAAAATATATGAATGGGTAAACTAAGGAGTATCTCCCTCATACATAGCTCTGTCTTTAGCTGAATTTGGCTTTTCTATTTAGATACTTTTTGTTATTTGTTCTCTGTCAGCTTTTACAAGTATTTCGGTGAATAGACTTCCAAAAGGTTTGATTTGATCTGCACTGACATAAGTTGTCGAAATGCGCATATACAGAAAACAAAATTAACAGTAACTTTGGTTTTTTGTTATAAACATCGATGCTGACCCAAAAACCCATTTTTTTTTAACTTGAAATATCTAAATTGTTTTAAACTAAGGACTATCTCCCTCATGCATAGCACTGTCCCTAGCTTAATTTTTGCTTTTCCATTTAGACCATTTTGGTTTTTTGTTCTCTATCAGCTTTTACACGTTTTTCGGTTAATGGACTTCCAAATATTTTGGTTTGATCTGCAGTTCAGTGTCGAGACGTGCATTCAGAAAATAAATTACAGTTACTTCGGTATTTTTTATTTATTTACAAATTCATTCTATTCAGACAGTGTATGCTTAGACATATGCCACAAAATGTTAATCCTCATTTTGTTTTTATTCATTTCTTTAGTTACATTACAGGTTGCCAGACTGCTCACATAAAACGTTTCTACAAAAATACATTCCTTTGCTTTGATAACCAAAACGCCTTGTTTTTCTTGTTAAAATTACTGTGATATAGGAATAGCATGTTTTAGACAATAGAAATCAGGACGGTAATGGTTGATAGTATCTGCAATGAAGAGACACAAGTTGTCGAAATGACCATCCAGAGAATACAAGTTACTGCAATTTTTTTAGACAAGTCGTAATAGCTGATTCACAAGACGGAGTCTTTGAATGGGAAACAAAGGATATGTAAATGGAAAAGATGGATTAACAGCAAGTGCTCCAAGCTAGTTTTGAAATGAGATGATCCCGTGAAATACAATGTTTTATATCTTAATTTGTTGATGTAAAAAATGTAATATGTTATTTTACACCATTGAATATATATCAAATTAAACATAAAAGTTTCAAAATGCCCTTTCAAAAACATTTCAGTTATTATACATAATTCCTGCTTAATATTTCAGTAATTATGCATAATTCCTGAAAAATTCAGTAATTATGTATAATTTCTAAACGTGCTAGTAATTATACATATTTACTGAAATTTTCAGTAATTATGTATAATTCCTAATTATACACTTTTACATTACTGTAACATATACATTTGGTATAAATTTCATGAGAATCCGTCAAAATTTGTAGCCAGGAGAGCGCCTACAAGGTCAATTTGTGGCTAAAATGGTGTCGTTATTTTGGTCAAAGTCCCATAACACCTCAAAAAAAAAAAAAAAAATCGACCGAGGCTGACCTTCCAACTTGACCAAGGTATTAGTAGTATAAACATTTGGTATAAATTTCATGAGAATCTGTCAAAATTTGTAGGTATGAGAGCGCTTATACGGTCAATTTTTTGCTTAAACGGTGTTGTTATTTTGGTCGAAGTCCCACAACCCCATCAAAAAGTATTGACCGAGGCTGATCTTCTAACTTGACTAAGTTATTAGTAATATTAACATTTGGTAAAAATTTCTTGAAAATCCGTCCAAATTTGTAGGCATGAGAACACTTACAAAGTCAATTTTTTGGATAAAAAAGGAGTGATAATTTCGGTCAAAGTCCCATAACTCCGTCAAACAGTATCGACTGAGGCTGATTTCCGACCTTGACCAAGGAATTAGTGATATAAACATTTGGCATAAATTTGATGAGAATCTGTCAAAATTTGTAGGTATGAGAGCGCTTACAAGAAAGTGTGACGGACGGACGCACTTCTATGTCCCAACTCCGAGTTGCGGCGGGGGACAATTATGGTAACATGCGAATAAATAAATAATTACCTGATTCCCCTCTATCCTAATGAGAGCCTCATTATTATGTAACCTTTATGAATACTGTGAGTATTAATCATGATAACAGACATCACATGATAAACTTTATACGTGTAATTTAAAACAATTACGATTTGGCATCATACACTGCAACGACTTTTCACAAAAGATGGGGTTTACAGGAATAACCTTGTCATTCTGTCCCTCCCCACTTTAGTAATGTTGAACCGAGGGTTATAAATCTTAGTATGTGGATCACTGGGGTCGAAGTGCGTATCGAAAATTTCCTTATTAACGTAATGGCATTTAATTTCTGTAGATGCGACTCGATAAAGTGACTGATTTGCGTTAATGTGCACCTTTTTGCGGTCCATTTGTTTTTAACGCCAATCAGGCACTTAATCGAGTCGCAGCTATGGAAAATTAAATACCATTCACGTAAATAAGGAAATTCTCGATACGCACTTCGACCCCAGTGTGGATGTGTAAACCAAAATAGTATCCTGTGAAATATAAAGTTCCAAATGGCTTTGGGTTCGGGACATGATGTCAGTTTTACTCATTGTCGGAGTCATGGGAGTGCTTTGATAGTAAGTATTTCAGTTGAAAACGTTTGATAAATAAATACAGAGTCTTACTTACACGCTTTACATTTCCAAAAGTTTCGTAGCAATTTCTAATTCTCCCTTGATGTATTCTGTCATTTCATTCAGCTTGGTGTTGATTTCCATCAATTTAATGTCTGCAAAATGGAAATGTAACAATAATATGACCCTAGAGACATAGCACACGAATAAATTGTATTTAAATGTTCATTTCTTAAAATCAGTTAGAAAGAATACATCAGATACTATACCTGTATTGTACTTCTAATTTATTTGGTCTCTCTAAAATGTCAATGCACATTTCCCATGCCATTCGCTACACCATTGCAGAATTTGCATAAAATACTTATGGCCAAACATCTTCCATAAAGTAGACCAAACAATGATTAAAATGAAATGCGTTTATACTGATAATATTTTTGAGATATTTCAGTTGTTAGTTTATATTCTATAGTCAAACGTGAAAAGGGTAGAAAAGGGGAGGTTTGGGTACCCATAAACCGTTTTAACCCTACCGCTAGCTGTTGCCAGTCCCGGTACCAAGTCTTGCTATCCTATCGTTGTTTATGTTTCTCTTTTGTCATTTTATTGTTTTTCTTGTGCAGTTCCCAGGTGGATTGTGGCATGTGATTGCAAAAAGGGGGGGGGGGTGTTCCGGAACCTCTTTTTTTCTGGACAATCATGTATTTTTTTTTATGAATATCTTGATTTTTTATTAAGAATTACCCCTCAAAAATTTTAACGCCTCGCTCCGCTCGCCCAAATTTCCCTTCATTTCCAATTGGACCCCCCTTTTCTAATTGCCTGCATCCGCGCCTGGGTTGTAATGTTCCGCCATTGTAAGTGTTTTCTGTTATCCTTTCTTCTTTAACTCTAACTTCAACTTTTGATACTTATGAAATTTCAAAGTGTTTTTATAACTTGACCATTTACGATGCAATGGAAATTGGGTTTCTACAAATCAATCTTATCAGGACTGGGTTAATTGAAAAATAAACAGATAAGTATGATTGTCTTTCAGGAAAAGCTACATGGTTTGATTTAGTACGTGACTGTCAGATATTCTCATAATATATGTAAATTTATTCTCCGTAATACTACGATTGCATGAATTTACTTTTTTCTTTTGTCTTTGACATCGACGAAACATAACTTATCCAAAAAAAAAAAAAAAAAAAAAAAAAAAAAAAAAAAAAAAAAAAAAAAC
>MJUU01050582.1:0-10088 GCA_002080025.1 Modiolus philippinarum | reverse complement strand
AAAAACAAAAACCCCAAAAAAGTTTTAAGGGTGTATATTTCTTGACAGAATTTATTTGACTTTCATAGGTGAATTAAATTGTTTATCATTTTTAAAATAGTAGTCGTTTTAACCTACTATAAGGTTTCGGTAAGTTTTGGAAAAATAAAGGAAACGCTTAATTACTCATTTAATTTTGGCATTATGCAGTAAGCGTGTCTTATCCAAAAAAAAAACAAAAAAAAACCAAAAAAAAAAACAAAAACAACAAAAAAAAAAAAGAAACAAAAACAAAAACAAAAACCCCAAAAAAGTTTTAAGGGTGTATATTTCTTGACAGAATTTATTTGACTTTCATAGGTGAATTAAATTGTTTATCATTTTTAAAATAGTAGTCGTTTTAACCTACTATAAGGTTTCGGTAAGTTTTGGAAAAATAAAGGAAACGCTTAATTACTCATTTAATTTTGGCATTATGCAGTAAGCGTGTCTTTTTATTAGGCAATATCTGCTTATTATTGGAAAATATGCGGCATCCTTGTGCAATAACCACGTTGTTGACTATTGTAAAATTGCAGTTTGTTCTAATATACATATTATTATGTAATACCTTTCTTTCAAATTTTTTTTTAGGTTTGTTAACAAAAACACATACCAACATGTCTGCCAATATCTCTAATTTCTCTAATCCTGTCACTATCACCATTTTCTTCAAAGGTTTTATTGATCAGACAAAGCTTTTGCTGCTGGAACATTACAGTGGGGCATAAAAAGTCAAGTTCTACAAACAGCTGATCGAGAGTTTGATGTTTTATGTCAAGCAACTTGTAAATTTCTTCAACTTTATGTACAGTATTCGGTATTCTAGCTGTTTTGTTCCTGTCAAGACGACTGGATACTTCTGAAATCGACATACATGCAGTTGACAATTAACTTTGAAATTTTATTGAAAGCTTTTAACCCATGAGGGTTGTAGCAAATTTGAAAACAACAACAAATATGAACAATAATTAAAAGTAAGACAGTCAATGTGTAATTCGATACTAAAACAGTAAAGGGTAATCTTTCCTCAGTTCTTATGACTTTTGTATATTAGATACTGCTGTGTTATTAATTAACATCTATTTAATAAAAAAAAATCCAGAGGCTCTCAGGAGCCTGTATCGCTCACCTGGCTTTCAGTTGCCGCAATCAAGGTAACATTGTAAGTTATACAGTTGATCTTCAGTTTCTCAAACTTTCGTAGCTCGAACACTCCAATATCTTGACTTGTTTTTAAAGATTATATTTCTTTGTTGGGCTTTTTTTGACAAAAAACGTTCTTGCTAAGGACCACTTTCGACACAAGTTTTGAAGTCGAGACGTCATTTTGTAAATGGCAGTCAACAAACAATTTTCAACATCGGTTTTGAAGTCGCGACATCAATATCTATTTGGAAATCAAATTTCATTGAAATCGGACAATGTTGAATTTTCCCGCCTTTTTTCTGTGGCCATTTTAAAATGGCGGTCAACGAACAATTTTAAACATCAGTTTTGAAGTTGCGACATCAAGACCAGTTTGGAAACAAAATGTCATTGAAATCGGACAATGTTGAATTTTCCCGCCTTTTTTGCGGCCATTTTGGAAATGGTGGTCAACGAACCATTTTCCACACCGGTTTTGAGGTCGCAACATCAATATCTATTTGGAAACCAAATTTCATTGAAATCGGACAATGTTGAATTTTCCCGCCTTTTTTGGTGGCCATTTTGAAAATGGCGGTCAAGGAACAATTTTCAACATCAGTTTTGAAGTCGCCAGAGCATGGTAAATATTTCATCACATCTTTTATAGTTTTGGAAATAAAAGATGAAAATATGAAAATTTTTAAAATTCGGTGAAAAAGGGCAATAACTCCTACAAGGGTTTATGGACTTTCTTAAAAATTTCAGGGTGGGTAGATCTTGATATGCTGAATGTTTTTGCAATTTACACTTGACCTCTGTCTGTTACAATTTTTGAAATAAAAAATAAAAAATGCAAAAATTTTGAAAATTTAACCGAAAAAGGGCTATAACTCCGAGATGGGTTTTCAGATTTTCTCCAAAATTGCACAGTGGGTAGATCTCATCATGTTGATCATTTTTACTCCGTCAGATTTTTGATATCTGTAACGGTTTTCGAATTGTTAGCCAAAAACTGCAATTTACCCTTATGTTCAATTTTTAGCAATGGCGGCCATGTTTACCAGCGGACTAATCGAACACAATTTTGAGAAGCCATACCCTGGTGATGATGCAAGTCAAGTTTGGTTACATTTGGCCCAGCGCTTTCAGAGGAGAAGATTTTTGAAATTGTTGACGGACGGACAGACAACGGACAACTGACGACAGAGGACGGACGACGGACGCATAGTGATGACAAAAGCTCACCCTGGCATAGCCAGGTGAGCTAAAAAAAAAAAGGAAAAAAAAACAGAAATAAACGCTAACCAATACACCATATTTCTAAATTTTATCCTATTTATAAAAACGAGTGAAAATAAGAACTGAAGTATAAAAAAATCTCAATTTGTCTTACATACATCTGTGTTACTTTCACATGTTGCTGAATATTTCAATTCATACTACAAGCACGTAAAAGGGGCGACAATGGGACTGTTTTACAATGCACATTTAGCTCCCCTTCACTTACTGGTGAGTTCCAGTCAATAATGCTAGTGCATTTGTATGTAAAATTTGTCATTTTTAGAATTTTATATCTTTAAGACAACTTATGATTTTAAAATAATTATTCTGGCATGTTGAAGTTTTATGTTTAAACTTTAAATACAGGAAATGGCTTGACCATATATGAAGCCGTTTTGTTAAAACCAGTTAAAATACAGAAGAGTGTTAATATTTTGAACGTAATCAAAGGATATTCTTCAGAGTTGTCCTGTACCTGTTATTCATATGGGATTAAAATCAGTCATTCAAAATAATTAAGTTAGCATATTTAAGAAACACACAGAAAACAGAGAAAAACCAAAGCAATATGGCTGATTAATTTATCTGCCCTGTATTAATTTTTATACAAGGCATCTGCCCTGTATAATATAGATAACAAAGTCTCTAAGTGACCTAATATGGTATATACACGGTCAGTAAATTTCATATTGGGCGAGAGCGTAGAACATTTTCCTTTGATTAGGTTCCAAATGATACATAGTTACAAAGTACCTGTCAGTAGAAAAGTAGTACTCGTAAGCCGAATCCCATTTCAGATTTCATGACTAACATCCCACGAGACCATTGTACCGGCAGGGGAATTTGTGAATAACATGATAGTGCAATAATTTGAAATTCAATAGAAATCTGTTTTATACCGTCTTGACTTAGTAAAATTAAAATTTGTAATTAAGATTGGTAAAGATAATGCCTTAAATTTAAAGTCATCAGTTAATAAAGGTGTCATAAAATGGGTATTTTCATCTTAATTATATGTAAATGACACAATAGTAAATGACATTGAAGGCAATATCACAAAATTTTGACTGCCCAAGGGTTGTGATATGGACCAGGGAAACTGATATAGCCCGAGCCAAAGGCGAGGGTCATATCAGTTTCATGGTCCATATCACAACCCGAGGGCAGCCCATATTTGTGACATTGCCTTTTATGTCGTTTACCATTGTGTTTATTGCATTGAAGAAATGTTAATTTATATTATACACCAAAAAGGCCCTGACCTTAATATGCATTATCCAACAAAAAACAAGAATATTAAGAATATTATCACAATAAACAAATGATAAATCCTGTAAAATATGAAAAAGGACATATTCTTAAGCCACGCTACCTTAAAATGTCAAAAGTGTCTTTCCTTTCAGCCCCAGTGTTTAAATATTTAACAAACAAAAAAAAACAAAACAAAACAAATCAAAAACAAAAAAAACAAAAAACAAAAACAAAAACCAAAAAAAAAACAAAAAAACAAAAA
Source organism: Modiolus philippinarum (assembly GCA_002080025.1). Taxonomy (NCBI): domain Eukaryota; kingdom Metazoa; phylum Mollusca; class Bivalvia; order Mytilida; family Modiolidae; genus Modiolus; species Modiolus philippinarum. The sequence goes on along the minus strand of MJUU01050582.1, from coordinate 6,145 downwards.
AAAACAAAAAAAACAAAAACAAACAAAAACAAAAAAACAAAGACAAACAAGATTGATCTGTTCAAATTAGGTCGCTACTTTAAACTGTTTTCCATTGAAATAGCTTCAATTAGTTAATTTTTAAATATTTGTAAAACATGTTACTGACATTGCAATTAAATGTCAATTGTTTGTTGTCATTTGTTGATAAACTTAGAAGCTAAAATGCGCATTATAAAAGTGCAGTCAACTCAAATCCCGCGGTCCGATTTCCAGCCGATATTGACCGTCAATAGTCAGAAAATTGGACTGGCGCTTTCCATACTCCAGAACATTACATGTCAGCTGATCAGTATTAAACCAATGAAATGTCAGAATTTTTAACTGATTTGCAATAATTCTGTATAACCTACCTTTCTGATCATACTCAAATTGCAGTTCATATTAAATGTAATTTAATCCAAAACAATCATAATCATGATGAATACTCTCATGAAATATTGAACTCTTACAAATGGGATAATCGTTCAAAAGTTAAACTTATTGATAACTTATCACAAAGTTTTTTAGAACAAATGACTTCATTTGAAAATACTACATATGAACATTCAGGGGAAGGGATTGAAAAGGTAGCTGGGGATATAAATGAACTTTTTCTTGAATTAACAGAGAAATCATGCAGAAACATAAATTTTAAAAAAGAAAAAGGTAAAAAAGAAAAAGCCATGGGCTGATTCAGAAATAAGAGATTTAAAGAAGACCATAACAAATTTAGGAATTAATCAAAAAAGAAATTCATTTAATTTACAATTAAAAACAAAATTCTATAAGTATTGCAAAGATTTAAAAAAAATAGTGAAGCACAAAAAAATATATTTATAAAAACGAACTTTATAATCAACTATTAAGATGGAAAGAAACCGATCCAAAGCAATATTGGGAAGTTTTAAATACTTTAAAAAGAGATAACAACTCTCACAATAAATATGACTCTGAAATCAATTTTTTAAAATTAATAGACCATTTCAAAAATCAAGGAAAATGTGAATCATATAACGTGGACTTACAGAATAAAATAGAAGAATATATTGTTGAAAATAAAAACAAATTAAAAGAAAATAATATTACCGATAAGTATCAGTATCAGAAATAAAAAAGTGTATAAACAAACTAAAAATGAAAAAGAGTGCTGGTCCAGACCACATATGTAATGAAGTAATAAAATTTTGCTCTGTTGTAACGTGTAAATCTATAGTTAAAATGTTCAATTTGATTCTTGATCCTGGAAATTTCCCTTCTGATTGGAGGAAAGCATTTATTGTTCCAATTCATAAGTCTGGAAATACAAATGATTTAAATAATTATCGGGGTATCTCCTTACAAAATTGTATTAGTTAAATTATTCAGCTCTGCTTTAAATAACAGACTAATATCACTGTATGATGACTTATTTGCAAATAATCAGTTTGGTTTTAGAACAAACCACAGAACTTCTGACAGTCTTTTTGTACTAAAAACACTCATAACTAAATACCTTTTTCAGAACAAAAGTAAAATATATATGCTTGTTTTATAGATCTACGTAAAGCCTTCGATACTGTTTGGCATAAGGGCTTTCAATATAAATTAATGAAAAATCATGTTGGAACTAAATTCTTCAACATTATACATGATATCTATAATGTCTGTCAGTCTGCTGTAAAAATCAACAACAGACACTCTAAATATTTTAATATAGACTTAGGAGTAAAACAAGGGGATAGCTTAAGTTCTACTCTATTTAATTGTTATATAAATGATATACATGACATTTTCGACGAATCTTGCGACCCTCTGAAGCTCGATAATACATATATATCTAGTCTGAGTTTTGCTGATGACTTGATAATTTTTTCATACTCTCATACAGGATTACAGAATGCTTTAAATAAATTAAAAATGTATTGCTATGACTGGCAACCAACAGTTAATGTAAAAAAATCAAAAGTTCTCACATTCCAAAAAAAATATTTTGCTACTCCAACTCTTTTCTATGACAATAAACCACTTACAGAAGTAAAAGAATATAATTATTTAGGAAATACTATAAATTTTAAAGGTCAGTTCAAAGAATGCATACACGAACTAGCAAAAAAAGGTCTTAAAGTTTTATTTTCTCTGAGAAAATTATTTTCAAATTTTGAACATTTACCTGTCGACCTTTCTTGTAAACTATTTGACATTCTTATTCGACCTGTCTAACTTTACAACTGTGAAATTTGGTTTATGGATGAATATCTCCCTTTATATAGAGCCCTTCTTCGGGCAGAGAAAAATAATAAAACTTGTGATGAATTATCATTTGATTATAGATCACAATACGAAAAAATTCATACTAAGTATTGTAAAACCATTTTAGGACTTAAAAAAACAGCAAGTAATATTGCGTCAAATGCAGAGTTAGGACGATTTCCATTATCATTGTTCATCAAAACCCAAACAATGATTTATTTTTCCCGAATAAATACAAATAATATAAACCCCCTTGTTACAGAAGCACTAAGAGTAAATAAAAACCTGCACGAAGAAGGTATTTACTCTTGGTATACTTGTATAAATAATATATTCAATGAATTTGATCTAGATATTGATATCTATTCCAATATAAACAAAACATTTAAAAATATAAAATATTCCATAAAAACACAGTTTAAAAAAACAGTTACTGAAAAATATGCCAACAAACTTAAAGAAAAAATTTCATCATTTACTGATGAATCAAAATTATTTTTATATAGTAAACTAAAATTAGATATAGGTTTTGAAAAATATTTATCAGAACTGTCATTCAAAATAGACAAATTTTAACTGGTCGTTACAAAAATATTCCCCGTGAACAGAGATTATGCAATACTTGTAGAGTGATTGAAGATGAATCCCATTTTTTACTAAACTGTAAAGTTAATGAACAGAAAAGATTGGAATTATTCAAAATTATACATTTAAATTTCCCAATTTTCAAAAACTTTAACTCATTTGAAAAAATTAACTTCATTTTAAACCCTAATTCAACCCTTTTACCGGTAGTTTGTACCTTTTTAAAACAATCTGTGGAATTGATATAGGGTCCACACCGGTCAGAGAGTTATCGTTACAATTTTCTGTATATTGTAATATTATATGTTGTATATGTCATGTATGTGTTCGCTTTTGTATTGCTTTAACCCTTAAGGGTATAATTATGCAATAAAGTTAAATTAAATTAAAAAGTTAAATTAAATTATAATGTCCTCGTACAGTCGTATTGGGTTTCGATTCTCTGTATTGGTCCTCGGCTTCGCCTCGGGTCAATACAGGTGACCTCAACCCAATATGACTGTACTTGGACATTATACAGGATTAATATGAAAATACCCATTTAATAACACTATAATATTATCCATCGTAGAATATATATTGCATTCGCAAGCTCGTGCAATATAAAAACCTACTCGGGACAATATTCCCCAATATTCATGCAATAACCCTATAGTATTTGTGGTGTTCGTTTGTGTTGTCGGTGTGTTTGATAGTTAGTCTTCTGTCTTCTGGTGTTCTCGTTTTTGCCTTGTCTCTGGAGGTTTGGACTTTGATTTATGTAATCTTGTGCTTTGTTCTTTGTTCTTTCGATATTCTGCTGTCGTTGTTTTGACACAGCTTCTCTGAAATTGCTTTGATATTTTAAAAGGAGTAATTGTTATAATGTGCAGATAAAGTTTGATATGATTGAAGTGTGTAGAAGTTGTAGACCTACTTGTAGAAAATTTTAGCATTATGTACATTATAGTATATATTTTTGAAGAAACTTTTCTGAAAATGCATGGCACACTACTTTGTTGCTTTGATATGTAGACTATATGTGCATACTATACCACCATCTTTGTGGGAGTCTGTGGAACTTGGAATATTTGAACTAAACTCCTTTCAAATACGACAGTGAGCTCTGATATTTCATATTATTTATTTTTTGTGTTTAGTTGTGCATGATACTATAACACTATTTTGATTCATAAAATTTTGCAGAAGTCCTTCGTAATTCTAACAGGAATTGGAGTTGTTCAATTCGTGCTTGTGGAGGATACATTTGTGCATACCCACGCGAAATAGTCTTCTTTATTTGTTTATCATATAATTAATATATTATATTCATTCATTTATATACATTTCTCTTATAATGTGGCAGCAATATCTATTTCTTACACGATTACATGTAGATAATTTTCGTATCACTAAGTGATCACTTTTTTGCTATCATTTCATTGGCCTTTCATATGATTAGATAAGGCCATCCAAATTGTTTGTTTGCTGTTTATCGACTAACAATTTTGGATGTGAGTAGGTAGGTAGGTGAATTTTTTTTTCTTGAAAAAAGTCATAAAGGGGTTAATTTTAAAAGAAAATGTGCTAAAAATAGAATAAAAAAAAATCCTCTGTGAAAGGACAATAAAATTTTTTGAGTTGGTAGGATTTTTATGAGTAGGTCGATAAACAGCAAACAAACAATTTTTTAAGGTGGCCTAACTTTTCAACCATATTTGGTTGTTCTACAGGTCACACATCAGCTCAAAATTCTTTTGTTAATTTCAATTCCGTGCTTATTTCATAATGTCGTCTGCATCTGAAAAAAGTTTATTGGAAAGAAGAGGAATTCATTCCCCAAACTGTTGAATATGTTATTTCATTGCGAAAAATAAGTTTCCTTCCTGTATTGATGTAATGATGTAATGTGTATTGAGATCATTGACGCGTGGAAATTGACATCGGAATCAGTTACCACAAATTCAGAGAAATTTACACCGACCTACATTTAATTAGAAATAATTCGTTACATTTTCACTCAACTGACAAGCAAATATGTAATTTCGTTATAGATGTTTAAAACAGTAATAATATAATTCAACCGAGCTTTCTGAAAAGATACCCAGGTTTGTCACCATCGTGGAAACATGTACTTGTCATTGCTATTGATTGTTGTGTATGCTACATAGTTCCTCCATCAGCAACACTCATTGTTGTTTTATAGTTTTTACTTCATATACGGGAAATTAATTGTTAGACTTTACATTCATTATAAGGATAAGTTTAAAGTACATAATCAATATTCAATGTATTCAAAAACACAATAAACTAAATTCTCCCAACGGAATAAAATTGGAAGAACACGACAGAAGAGTTTACAAATAAAATTTATCATAAGAGAAATAGGTTTCACAACTCGTAAGGCGTGTATGTCGCTTGCTATCAACTCTCGCTATTTAATTACAAGCAATAATTAACTCGCTGCAGCTCGTTAATTATTATTGTTTCTCTCATTCTAAGCGTGTTAACCCAGTTGGCTAAAAAAATGTATTATTCTTAATCCACACGTTGGTTAAATTTCTGCGTGATGTTTCCCGCAACGTTTCATTTCATTCATAAAGTCTGTTACTAGGCTTTCAGATAGCGCGGCAAACGTTGACAGCCGTGCTGAACCGCTGATTATGCACCTGAAACACAGTAAAAGTCATTGGCGAAACAATATATCCTTCCGTAGGCTCGTGGATTACGATATTTCCCCATTCTCGCTCGATAGTTAATTTCTGATTTTAAAATGCTCGCTAAAGCTCGCATGTTGAAAATCACAAATTTAACTATCTCGAAGTGGAGAAATATCGTAATCCACTTGATCCGGAAGGATATACTATTATAGGAATAAAAGTAATTTTGGAGGAGTTTATCGATGTGTAAACGCGGCCGACTCACTCACAAACTAAATAAAGTCCGAAGGACTTTATGTAGAGTTTGTGAGTGAAAGGCCGCGTTTACACATCCATAAACTCCTCCAAAATTACTTTTATTTCTTATAATTCCAATTCTTTGATCTTTGAACAATGTTGTCACTGATTTTTACGTCACCACATACTGCACTATTTAACGTCGTAATGTATTAATGGGCAAGAAAAGTTTATCGAGAAATAACTTTTTTGTTGTTCATGACGTTGACCAATGGAATTGGACGTTGCATTAGCAATTGGAATTATATGTAATTAAAAAGCTCGAGTTGATAGCAAACGATATACAAGCCTCACTCATAATGAAACCTATAATTATAGGGCTCCTGTTTTAAAGTAGCGTATGTTCTGTGGGTATTTGAAAAAGAATGACTTAT
>MJUU01050578.1:9064-37141 GCA_002080025.1 Modiolus philippinarum | reverse complement strand
TTTGTTATCTGTATATATTACCGAAACTTTTATATGGGCATGCTTAAGTAAGAATTTGATAGAGGTTGAATGGAAATGACGTCACCAGATGCGATTAAGAAAGGAAGTGAAGTAACCACAGCAACTGGAAGCAGAAGTCAAGTGACATGATATGAAAATTGTAGGGTTGCTCAAGCAAAAAAATGTAGTCTTAATGAAGGATGTGAGAGCGTTTGTGTTCGAAACTGAGGTGATTCAGTTTCACGCGCTTTTAGTTTGATGATTTTATCAACAATATAAGGAGAGATAACTCGTTCAATTTAACCCTTTAAAATTTTCACGTGGATATAACTAGGATTTTTTTTTCCAATTTATCCCGCGGTACATCATTTGTGTGAGTTTTTGTTTGGCTTAATACTATGTTCATAGCTACTCACGACTGTGCTCGTGCTATCATTTGATGTTGTTGGAGTTTGATGGTGTTGTGATGGTTATGTCGATGAGATGGGAAATCGTTATGATTAGACTTGTTCTTAAAATATGAAGGGGACAATTGAGTTTCTAGTCTTCTCATATAATACTTTTTTTGTTTTATGATGCTGCACACGACTGTTCTCACGACTCACGAGATGCTCACAAATATGCTCACATGACTTCATATTGTGTTCGCGTGTTCATTTCTCTATTCAGTGGCGGGTTCGTGGTTGCATGCTGAGGGTTTAATTGTTGTGGTGGTAGTTGTTGTAGTTGGTGTTTAGCCATTGGGGTGTAGCACTTCTTTAGTGTTTTCTATCACGTCTGCGTCCTTAACAGCCATTGTGTTTTCGAAAGGAGAACTCACTGTTGGAAGTACTTTCCGCATTTTTCGGTTTGTTGATTTCGTCTTTGGTGATAAGGGAGCTAACTCGTTCCCTTCAAACTTTAACAATACCCCAAGGGAGACTTCTCAGACTGAGTTATGCAGATTGCAGTACGAGGCTTTGTGCGAGGCTATGTATATGTTCAAGAAAAACATTGCTCGGGTGCTCATGTCACTATTCGCTGTCGGATGGTGGTGGAAGATGTCATTACAATGATGAGGCTTGTTTTTTATTGAAATGAGAGTGACAGGTATGTCGATGAACTTTTTAAATAATAGATTTTCAATTTTTACGATTCCCCCCACGACTACACATATGACTGACGATTAGCTCAAGAGTATGTTCACATGACTCATAAGTTGCTAATCTGTTTGTGCCGATTTCATTTGCCCTTATACAAAAGTCCAGGTAGTTGCCTATTAAAGTGTAGCTAGAAAAAAAAACAAAACTTAAGAGGCAATCACATGCACATTTCTGCATGCCTGTGTGTTCATACATAGTTATGCATATATGCACACGATTCAAATGCATATGAATATATATTTAAAGAGGTCAGGGGTAGGTATAAATAACGAAATAGCGAACTTAAAGTAATTTTGCATATGACCATTTCAACAAGTTATAGCTACAAATGTATTTGGTGCAGCTAGGATCAAAATATATGGAAGACCACAAATGTATTTTGATCATGTACAAATTTACATACATGTAGTATGTATTTTGAGCATGTGAACACAATAAAAACGTGCATTCTATGTAACCTACTGCTTCTGCTTGTGAAACGGAAGAAAGGGTCTTTGAACTAGATTAGAAAATTTGAACTGATGGTCTTACAGTGCATTGTAGTCATTAAAAATAAACTTGAATGGCTTAGTCTGATTTTTATTATTATTATTTTTTTGTTGTTGTTTGGATTTTGTTTGTTTGTTTTTTGTTTTGTTTTGTTTTTTTTTGTTTTTTGTTTTTTTGTTTTTTTTGGGTTTTTTTTTACAGAAGAAGTTTGATTCGAATCAGGGATGGGGTCAATTACATTGGAAAGTAATTAATTAAATTACAATTACTTTCCCAAAATGCTCAATTTAATTACAATTACAAGGATTTTGGAATGTAATTAATTAAATTATAATTAAATTGCAAATGTAATTAATCGAATTGCAAATTACATTTGATGCCAACGTTTTTTATGATACTTATACAAGAGATATCTATCATGCTAACAAGTGAAAATTACTCTTAGAGCCATGAAAGAAAGCATAACATACCTATTACTGCAAAATTAATAAACAACCCAAAAAGTTGACTGATGTTATTACTGATAAACTTTATATACATCAAATTCAAATGCATTGTCCTCAAGCCTAAACCTATCAGACCAAAAAGTTAATCATTTCTATCTACTGTGTGGTGGTTATTAACTGACTGGCAAAATAGCTCACTAATATTTCAGTTTATTCTAATTCCCTTAATTTGCAGGCAGCTGACTTGTCTAACTTTCATATATAACTGTTACTTGTATGTGTGAGTGAATTATTGTGGAAAGCTCACCAGACAGTTTAAACACATCAACAGAACATTCCCTTGATTGAAAATATGCATGTATTTAAAATGTTTATTTTCTAAGGGCACTTATAAGACCCTAATTAAGTCTAGTTAATTACTGACACAACAGTAAATATGACAAAAACTGATTAGAAGCCATATTGCTATAGGCATTTGTAATAAAATATAATAAACATATTTTAAACTGTTTATACAACAATATTTATAAATTTAATTAATATTTCAAACATTAATTATCAAGAGTTGTTCTTTTGAAAAATTTTAGAAAATTGCAATTTCAGCCACTTTGACCCCTTGTAGCTCGGAAACGGTTAGAGCTACGCTATATCCGTTGACATACACTCAAAGCTTATACCAAGAGGAATCCAAAGAAAAAAATCCCATCGGAATCCGATGAGAAATAAATATTATAATCTGCAAATTCCATTCGGTCCCTTATTATATATAGCTCGTGAAAGACACAAGTTGTCAAAATATGATGGTGCATCCCTATGTTTATTTTTCAAAGGAATCAATTGCTAAAAAAAATGTATCAAAATCGGATAAAAATTTTTTTTTAAAAAATCGCCACTTTTGGGCCCCATTTATCTCGGTGCATGCCACGTTAAATCTGTTGTCACACTAATGATAGGAACAAACCCCACCAAAATTCAATATATAATAAATATTCAACAGCCAAATATGTGAAACACCATCCGTTTGTGCAAAGGAACACTGTGGTAAAACTTTGATTAACGATTGGTCAACTTTAACTCAAGTTATTGACCAAAAAACAAGACGACGACAAAGGTAACGACAACAACGCAATACCATTATACGACTTAAATCTTTTGGGGTCGTAAAAGTGAATTTAGGGGGTAGAACTACCTACAATAATCTGCCTTAACTCATTTAATCACTTAAGTGATATGACTTTTTCTTGATTTAATTTCTTTTCTTGCCAATGTAATAATGTAGAAAAAATATAATCTATGTATTATAAAACACAATGATCATTTCAAAGTATCAATACTTCTAGAACTTTGTGTTAAATCTGCACTCGTATGTTAATTCCTTTGTTTTAATGTGTAATGCACACCGAAAGTCAAAAATATTTACCCACCAATATTGGTGGTGGTGTCTAAAATGTGTAACCCGTACCCGTACCCGTACCAAGAATCCCCGTACCGAAATCAAATTTTTTAAATAAAATCTTTATTTTATAACCAATCTTTATGAAACTTTGCATGTTTAAAGAAAATATGTTTTTAAATGTTTGTATACAATAATTTTTGTAAAATATACCATTTGAAAAAAAATATTAGTAATAAGGTCATCTTCAGGTGTCTAAAATGTGTAACCCGTACCATGAAAATCCCCGTATCCAAATCAATTTTTGTTAATTAAATCTTTATTCTATGACCAAACTTTCTCAAACTTTGCATGTTTAAAGAAAATATGTTCTTAAATGTTTGTATACAATAATTTATGTAAAATACCATTTAAAAAAAAGATATTTTTGATTAAGTGATCTTCAGGTGTCTAAAATGTGTAACCCGTACCATAAAAATCCCCGAACCCAAATTAATTTTTGTTAATTAAATCTTAATTCTATGACCAATCTTCCTCAAACTTTGCATGTTTAAAGGAAATATGTTCTTAAATGTTTGTTTACAATAATTTATGTAAAATACCATTTAAAAGAAAAAGATGTTTTTGATTAAATGGTCTTCAGGTGTCTAAAATGTGTAACCCGTACCATGAAAATCCCCGTTCCCAAATCATTGTTTGTTAATTAAATCTTTATTCTATGACCAAACTTTCTCAAACTTTGCATGTTTAAAGAAAATATGTTCTTTAATGTTTGTATACAATAATTTTTGTGAAATTTCATTAAAAATGATATAATTAATTTAGTGATGTTCAGGTGTCTAAAATGTGTAACCCGTACCACGAAATACCCGTACCTAAATGATTTTAAATTAAATTCCTATTTTAATAACCAAACTTTTTGAAACTAAAGAAAGTGTTTTTAAATGATTAAATGTTTTTAATAATAATTAAAAAAAAGGTTAAAAAATTGTAATAGATAACAATCCCCATACCCGTATAGGTGTCTAAAATGTGTAACCCGTACCAAGATATTCCTGTTTGCTGTTTTCCTGTTTTTGTAATTCCTGTAACCAAATAATTTTAGATTAAGTTCCCAATTTGATAAGCAAACTTTGTGAAACTAAGGAAAACGTGTTTTAAATGTTTTTTTATAATATTTTTAATAGGTTAAAAATTTGTAATAGATAACAATCCCCGTACTCATATAGGCGTCTAAAATGGATATCCTGTACCACGAAATCCCCTGTTAGGGACAGGAGATTATTCATTTAGATTGATGAACTTGAAGAACTTGAGTATTTTTATTACATGAAACACAAGGTTGCTGATTTAAACAATATTTACTTTCAAGAAATAATGTTGGAAGGCAGAAAGGACAACCAGGATAACGAGTTGAAAAATGAAGGAATTGGTAGGATGATCTTCAGAAAAGTTGAAAATGGAAATATGGGTAGGGGCAGGATATTTATATCTAGAAAGATGAACTTGAGATATCCGGAGTACTTTTATTATCTGTTTGTCTCAAACACCAATCGGAGTAATCCAATACTGTGTTTACTTTGTAGATTTAAACAGTTGTACTAATAAAGACTTTTAAGTGGAATGGGAGCAAGGAGTTGAAAATGGAAATATTGGTAGGAGCAGGATATTTACATTTGGAAAGATGAACTTGAGATATCCGGAGTACTTTAATTATCTGAAACATATAAATTGTCTCAAACACCATTTGGAGAAATCCAGCGTTCAAATCCAAGACTGTGTTTATTTTGTTAATGGAGCAGTTGTACTAATTAAGAATTTGAAATGGATGGGAGCAACGGGTCAAGAAGTTGAAATTGGAAATATGGGTAGGGGCGGTATATTTACGTTTCGAAAGATGAACTTGAGATAACCGGAGTACTTTTATTATCTGAAACATGTAGATTGTCTAAAACACCAATTGGAGACACCCAGCGTTCAAGTTCAATACTGTGTTTATTTTGTTAATTAAAACAGTTGTACTAATTAAGAATTTTAAATGGATGGGAGCAACGGGGCAAGAAATTGAAATTGGAAATATGGGTAGGGGCAGGATATTTACGTTTTGAAAGATGAACTTAAAATCTATTGAGTGTTATGGATTAATACCAGTCTCGCAATACTTTGTAGAATTCTTAGCCACACATTAATCCTTTATTTTAGAATTGTGTGTTTCCAGGTCCCACGACGTGCACGTGATTCTACTTCGGGACCCTTTTTTATTTTATTTTTATTCTATTGTACTTGTTAATCTTACATTTAATCTGAAAACAACAATAACTCAGTGATTATTATATATACTTTCTACATGCAATTCCTGCAGACAAAAGAACAGCACTAATATGCATACAAAACCACAAATATAGTATATAATTACAGCACTAAAAGATAAATGTAAGAAAACCTAGAATAGCTACTATTACATGAAAAAGAACTATAAAAAGAACTAGGTTAGAACTATATACACATAATATGAAATATATATCTGGAATAAATGTTCTAAAATAACAAGAGCGATGTGCACTAGTCGAGTGTAAAATGCGAAATGATTTTTAAAAAATCATGGTGCTAAAACAGCAATATTCAATTCAAAAATCTTTGTCGCTGATACATTAGGTTATTTCTTTGTATTTTTTGTATCAGAATACAGATATTCATTCACTGTTAAGGTCTTTTGTTCTAGACAAATTGGTAGTATACACATAAACAAGGATTTTTCCATGACACTAATTAGTCTTGATTGTCACTTTTATGGCTTCGGAAGTTTGGCTTCTCATTTGATTCACCTGATCAATTAGTTAATTGAAATTCAACAAAATTTAAAATAATATGAACAAATAAAATCAATAATTGACTTTTATTGAGGTCTAATTTGTTAACTGTAAACAAAATTATAGATAAAAATATATATTGCCTTATTTACTTTGTACGTTTAAAACTTCAAATAAATAGATTTGACCTTGTACATATTCGGGTACGGGAATATCTTGGTACGGGTTACACATTTTAGACACCTATATGGGTACGAAGTTTGAGAAAGTTTGGTCATAGAATTAAGATTAAATTAACAAAAATTGATTTGGGTACGGGGATTTTTATGGTACGGGTTACACATTTTAGACGCCTCAAAATCACTTAATCAAAAATATCTTTTACTTTTAAATGGTATTTTACATAAATTAAATTGATTTGGGTACGGGGATTTTTATGGTACGGGTTACACAATTTAGACGCCTGAAAATAATCAAAAATATCTTTTTCTTTTAAATGGTATTTTACATAAATTATTGTATACAAACATTTAAGAACATATTTTCGTTAAACATGCAAAGTTTGAGAAAGTTTGGTCATAGAATTAAGATTAAATTAACAAAAATTGATTTGGGTACGGGGATTTTTATGGTACGGGTTACACATTTTAGACGCCTGAAAATCACTTAATCAAAAATATCTTTTTCTTTTAATGGTATTTTACATAAATTATTGTATACAAACATTTAAGAACACATTTTCGTTAAACATGCAATGTTTGAGAAAGTTTGGTCATAGAATTAAGATTAAATTAACAAAAATTGATTTGGGTACGGGGATTTTTATGGTACGGGTTACACATTTCAGACGCCTGAAAATCACTTAATCAAAAATATCTTTTTCTTTTAAATGGTATTTTACATAAATTATTGTATACAAACATATTTTCGTTAAACATGCAAAGTTTGAGAAAGTTTGGTCATAGAATAAAGATTTAATTAACAAAAATTGATTTGGGTACGGGGATTTTCATGGTACGGGTTACACATTTTAAACACCTGAAGATGACCTAATTACTAATATCTTTTTTTAAATGGTATATTTTACAAAAATTATTGTATACAAACATTTAAAAACATATTTTCTTTAAACATGCAAAGTTTCATAAAAATTGGTTATAAAATAAAGATTTTATTTAAAAAATTTGATTTGGGTACGGGGATTCTTGGTACGGGTTACACATTTTAGACATTTACCTGTAAAGTGTATTTGAGATATAATGTACAGTGATGGTCACAAACATTTTGCCAATATACGAGATGTATTGTACAGTGAATGCTAAAGATATTTTACCTGTACGTGAGATGTTTCGTACAATGAATGTGAAAATTATTTTCCTCTGAAAATCAATACAGAAACGCCATACATATTACAGACAAAGACATGTTGTTATGAAGAGATCTTAAGCAAAAAGTGCCCAGAAGATCTTAGTTTTAATAACAATAAAGAGATCCTCACGTTATTTATTGGGAAATCTGTTTTTTAATAGGCCAATTCAGACTTGTTCAACAGTATGCTTGTTATTCAAAAATGCTTCCATTTGGGAGTTGGGTTCAAACACAACTAATCTTTCAAGGAGAAAACGAAAAAAAGTCACAGGAAAGAAAGTCACAAATTTGGTAGGAAAAAGGGTCACAGGAAACAAAGTTACAAGAATTAGTGTATTTCTGTAATACTTATTAAGAGAAATCTATCCTTTATTTTATTACTTTATTGAACTTATTTGATGACAAAATTTTTGCTTGAAAGTTCGTGCCATAAAAAAATAAAACCATATTTTTGTGACACTTAGATTATGGTTAATGACATCAGATTATACCTCCCCCTTTTTAGATAATAAAAAAGTCTTCCTCATTTACTGCTGTGACAACTTATTGTGGTAAAATAGCACGTCACACCCCAGTTAGGTACCATTACAACTATGGTGGATGCCGAGAACTGCCGAAGTACTCCTTACCGGGGATGGATGGTGAAACCCGAGAGCTCCCGGTTTTCCCGCTAATAACCAGTCAGGCAGAATCCCAAGTGATTAGGACCACGAGGAGTCTGCATTCTTCCAGCGGATGACACCAAGCGGGACAGGTATATCCCAGTCATTAGTGTAATCTTAATCCACGTATTTGCGGGGAAGGGTAGAATTCACTGGGCCTAGCAAACCCCTTGTAGAGAGAATTCCTGTGGCAATATTGCAGGACGCAGGGACCCAATATTTGCCCACTGAAGCTCCGTTGTTATTCCAAAGGGTTTTAAATAATGGCAGCGAGTTTCACCATAATGGCAACGAGAAAATTTGGAAACGTGGTTAGATTTTTACATTGAAATGGAGTCTGGGATATTTGTTTTTATTTCTGTCCACTGTTCCTTTTAATTGAAAGGAAACTTGTTAGAATTTTACAGTTTTCACAGTCACCTTTCCTGAAAAAATATATAGAGATAAACACTAAGCGGAGACAAATTGCAAAGGGAGACTTTGAAAGGACCTTTTATGAACTGATGAACAATGCCGTATATGGTAAAACTATGGAGAATGTGAGAAATCGAATTGATATGCAATTGATTCACACACACTAAAAAAAGACTCCTCAAACAAACAACAAAATCATCTTTTGAACGTTGTCAAATATTTCAACTAGGATCTCGTAGGTGAACAATTTAAAAAAAAAAAAAAAAAAAAAAAAAAAAATTAAAGTTGAACAAACCTATCGCCGTAGGCATGTGTATTCTGGAAATTTCAAAGTGTTTTATGTATGACCATCACTACAATTACATGTTACCAAAATATGGATCAAAAGCAAAACTTATGATGACCGACACAGATTCGCTTTTATATCATGTGATCACGGATGATCTTTATTCAGACATGTTAGAAGATCAACACTTGTTCGATTTTTCTAACTACAAAGAAAACCATAACCAATGCCAAAATTCCCGGTATGTACAAAGATGAGACAAACGGAGTTCGTATTGCTCAATTCATAGGCTTGAGGTCCAAGATGTATAGTATAACTAAATATGGTGAGTTAGAACGAGATGAAGAGCAAAAGCGAGCCAAAGGCATTGTAAAATCTGTTGTGAGAAACGAACTCGAGCATAAACGTTATTGATTAACTTGTTCTCGTCCTGATATAGCTGAAATATTGCTCATTGGACGTTAAACTCTAACTAACTAACCTAACCATAAACGTTATCTAGATTGCATATTGAAACAGAAGAATATTATGTGTCAGCAAAATCTTATTCGTTCCACAAATCACAAGCTTCCCGCTGTCAGTGTAAATAAGATTGGATTGTGTGCTTTTGACGACAAACGCTATGTGATGGAAAACGGAATAGACACGCTAGCATTTGGACATTATAGTATAATGTAATAATAGATAACACAGTTCTGATTTTAATTTTATTGTAGAATTTTTATACAGTATAAGATTTAACATCTAAATTGTCTTGTATAGTTTATATAGAATTATCAGAAAATCTCAAGATAAAAAGTTAATTTCTAAATGATAGTTAAAATTTGTTATACATAATTATTAACAACCTAACAACTCAGACTTAATACATACTTGTATGAGTTTTTCTGCCTCCAAAAAAAAAATCATGTTGAACATTCTCTGGTTTTAATAAGTTTTGAAATAACGTTATACCAGTTATCATACGGAAAAATTGTTACTTATTCACGTAATGTAGTTATCGTACAGTTTCTCAGGCGAATTTCTGTTTCATTTAAAGATAGAAATCAACATTGTCTAATCATGGATAAATATGCTGCGTGAAAGAGAGACAGAGATTCCACAGAGAAAGATCGTTGTAATATTACTTCATGAAGTAAAAATAATAAGTCAGTTCTTCTGTCATTTAAATCCATTGGTAGACTTTGAAAAATGTCGGAAAGAAGAAGTGTAGGAAGTTCGATAACTGCATCACGTGTTGATATAGTGATCGGCTTCATGCACAGCGTTTGTGTTATTTGATTGATACATTGCTTTTTTAAGCAGAGTTCTCTGATAGTTTTTCTCCTATTCAATCTGAATCTGTTTACGTTATTACCGGTTTTCGGTAATGTGTTGATTACCTCTTCTTTGGGGGTGGGGGGTTCTTGGTTTCCGGAGAATCCTCCGTTTGTTTCAAAGCCTCCTCCTCTATTGCTAGTTGGCTCCTATTCTACAGAAGAAAAAAAAACAAAAAACATTTGAACAGATATTTACAGAAATACAATTTTCACAATGCTATAAAACGGACGAGTTTTAAAAAAAAAGTATTTTCGTTGGTGATCTTCTTTGACATTAACATCTGTTTTGTATTAAAAATACCAATATACCCTTGTGTATGAAAAACTGAAATTTCACATGCTGGATATGTTTCAAGGAGTAACCTCTCAGTAACAGCGCGTCAAAATCGACAATTTTGGGGACTTTAACCCAAATTTATATATTCATACCACTTTACTTTTTAAATAAAAATATCATTTTAAGTATTTAAAGTCAAGGTATAATCACCAAACCTTTTCGTTTTTACTAAGTTTCATATTTAGTGGTCATTTAAAAAAAAAGGTCTACCAGTCTGGTTGGGTTGGATTACATACCATGGATAGTTGTTTAATAACGTGTCCTGTAGATTTTTCGGGAACCGAGTTGCATCTCTTAGTTGATGTTGTATTAATTCATCCCATGTTGGGTTCACAGAATAATCCCGACATAATTGATGATCAGGGTTCATTGGAGAACCCAATTATTATTGAAGACTTTGATGACGATGACGAAAGTGATGTAACCAGCATCGTGTGGTCGTGGTCGGATGTAGAAGAAATTGATGATTATCCTGTTATGTCTATTTTTTATCTTAGGTTTCATATGAGAATTTTTTTTCATTTGTGATTATAACTATTTTAATGATTTTGTTAAAAACATGCTACATATTTTTATGTATCCATTCAAAAACTTATGTGGTTACTAGTCACTGCTGACGAGGCATTAATAGTTTCCCAAATGCCCATACAGTACATTAAATTTTATTTTAGTTGGAGTTCACATGTTTTATGGTCCCATGTGCATTTAATCCATATCTTCTCATCAAATTTTATTTATTTTATCCCTTTATACCTTATATTTTTAATTGTTGTTTCCTCTTTAGATACTCCAAACAGCAGCGATACCAAAGTAGGTAGTCATCAGATGGAGAGTTGTTATACCCCTATGTCATTTAATTCAGAAGACGAATACATGAACCCCCACGGAGATCATTCCAATGATTTACCAGGTATGTTGATTATATTTAATATATCTAATTACTTGTGTTTTGTTACACTAGTAAAACAAAACAACAAAATACCTATGTCACAGTTAATTTAGATTATGTAGATTACCATTTCAACAATTCATGTCTCTTCAGTAAATCATCTTTGTGTTCATAAAAACACTTCCTGTCAGTCAATATTTTGACTTTTATTACAACTCTCTTCAACACTATAAAGCTTTTTAAATAATAACTCGCTTTTGATTAAGTTGTATGTGTTTTTTCTTTGGGATTTAGTTTCTATATTTCTTATGCAGATTCCACCATTGATGATCATCAAAACACTTCTAGTATTGAAGGGTAAGTGTTCGTCGCATTTCATTTTTTAGTGAGTATTTCATGAAATTGAAGCATTTAACATTGATAGAAATGTCTTACACACCTCAATTTTTTTATGAACATCTTTCCATTAAAGAGAAGTTTTCATATAGTGGTCATATTATTTATTGTTGATCGAAAAGGAATAACAAATAACAAAATACCAAAGTTGCTGTACATTATAGTTTCTGCATATGTCAATTTTGACAACTTAATGTCTTTTAAGTACAGATCAAAATAAAAACTGGAAGACCACAAACCGAAATATGTGTAAAAGTTGATAGAGAATAAATAAGAAATAGGGTCTTAAAAAAGCCAAAAATTAGCCGAGGATAGAAAATAGTGCAACATTAACTACAGAATCATAATTATTATCAGTGGAGTTTCTGATGAATCAATCACCATTGATACTGATGATGGTTTCGTTGGTCTTTTTCATTAGGACCTGCGTGATGGGTTTTCATGTCTACTGTTGATCAAGTAACTTTCTGTATGGTGAAATGCTAACCTTTCTGACTTTTACATGTTTTTTTTTCTATTTTTTGTTTTGCAGATCTCCATGACAAAGAAAGTGACCTTTTAACAAACTACACTGTGTATTTTTTATTCAAGAGAAAATATCTTTAACCACAGAGACAATAATTTAGCAGATTTGTGTTTCAAATATTCCAATTTTCACTTCACTAGAACACTTATTCTTAATGATAAGTTTTATTTTACATGTCTATGTAAATATGGATTCAAAACAACACCATTTGGTTTTCTGTGAATGTAAATAACAAAGATAGAAGAAAACACAAACTATGACAGACAACTTCAATCACATATCACCAACCCACCAAACAACCTCAAAGACAAAGTACAAACATTTATAATGATAGGAGCTCAGGATAACCGGACTTGGTACCGGCTTTAACAAAAGCTAGTGGTGGGGTTGAACTCTGTTTTCATTGTTGTTTCACTGTAGATGGATTACAACACCCTTTTCCATCAATGTGCAAATGTAACAAACATTCAAATGAGCAATTTTTTATTAACAAAATTTTCAACAATTAATATAAATATACAAATTAAAAACTCCCTGTCATTTTCAAGAAAAAAAACAACTAAAAAGCAAATAACAATAACTCATTGAATGACTGATTGGTATAAACATCTCTTTTTTTAATTCATTAGCTTATATGATATGAAGAAAATGTATTCAAAAGGTGAAGATTATTGTGTATTTTGCAGGTAAAAATTTGTAAAAAAAAAAATTATTAAAATATGAATCATGTAACAAATTGAGAAATATAAAGAGCAATAAATTTTCTCTCTGAGTGCTCAATAATTTTCAATTAATAAATCAACAATACAAACAGTAAGTAGTACATGGAAATGATTATTGTGATTTATGCATATACAAATCATGTGAAAAATGAAGAAATATAAAGAGTAACAAATTTCTCCCTGAGTGTGATTTTTTTTTTGACAAATCAAAAAGTACAAATAATTACTAATGTATAGAGATGATTAATGTGCATTTTTTGGCAAACAAATAATTATAAATTAAAAATTCTAACTAAAACTCTTAAAATGTAATAAGAAAAAAAAATTCTCCCTGAGTACCCAAAACAATGAGGAACGGTAGTCACTTATCTCCCTACACCAATGTAGGTCAGGGGGAACTGAAATTTTCACCCCTACATCCTGAAGGCTAAGGGAGATAATTTCCTTTCCTATATTGGTGATGGGAGACAACTGATTACTGTTTCTCATTGAACTTTCAGTATTAAATATCTTACATATACCTTGTATAAGATGTATATAACTTAAAAATAAAAATGTGTTGAGCAACATATAGTTAGTTCTTGAGGTTGAGTTAATGGTTTGATATATGGGCGTAAAAAATGTTTTATTGAAATGTAATAAAAAAAAATCTGAAAAGGAAAAATCCCTTTTTGGGGTTTTTAAATAACAAGTTTTTTTTTCTTCCTTATATTTTATAATTTTCCATAACTAGTATTTACTTTTACAATTATCTTCGTGGTCTTAAATTGTAATTATGTGGTTGAATAGGATTTCTTTCACCCCTCAACATTCTTATTGGATTACGGTTGTGTTGCTGTTCATTAACTGCTGCTTCTCGTCTTCTTCTTTGATTGTGGTTGCCCTGTTGATCATTTTCTGCTGCTTCTTGTTTTCTTCTGGGTTGTATCATATGTATTTGCATAACATGTTGATCATGTTGTTGTATGTTTGGTAATCTGAGTATTCCAGTGTTGAAGTAACTTAACAGCTGGGCTTAAAACAAATTAAAAAAAAAGTATAACATGAAAATTATTCCATTTCCGAAAAAAAAAAGAAAAAAAAAATATAGGGATTCATGTTCATCCTCTTCAATAGTAATTACGTCAGTATGAATATTGCTATGTCCTGAAACTGATGTAGACAATGGTATTGGAAGCGTTTTGGATTTTGGTCTTCTTTGAAGACATCTTGGACAGGCACACTCACAAAAAATGCTTGAGTTCTTATACCAGTGCAGAGATAACCTTGTCCGGTTCCTGCACTGTAACATATACAGATACAGATATCTAAGTATCCAATTATATCCATTTTGTTTTTCCAGTCAAACACTTGAGGGAAGGGGGTGATTAATATTAATCCATTCCAGTAGCATCACTGTATAATACTTACATCTAAAACAAATGGAGAAATGTCTTGTTCTGTCAGAAGGGATATGTCAGACAAAATCGATATTCCGGGAAGGAAGACAGGAATTGGCCCACTCAGAAGGACAAAACAAACAAGTAAAACTAAATCAAAATGAACATCACAAACCCCATTAAAAACTGGGGGTGAACACAGGTGCTCTAGAACGGTAAGGTGTTCATGTCGCTAAGAATTTCCGGACACATTCCAACTTCACTCTCAATTACTTTTAGCTTGGGTATTAAAGCTTTCGCAATTTTCAAAGTTACGTCACCATATATTCTGATGAATTTAATGCGAGCAACTGTTTCCCCATATAATGTATACGTTCCACTTTTTAACGCTGGACAGTCATACACTGCAGATGACAATCTTGCATCACATTTGTGATCAACATCATAAATCTTTGTTTGTATGCCCACTGGAAGAAACAACAGCAACCACAAATGCGTCATTTTTCAAATTGCTTGATGGCGGCATGTATAATAAACGATAAGTGTGATCGGTTGTGCAAACTATATATATCATGTATTTTCGTTTAGTGTGTATAATGGTCAACTGTAAAATTTAATGATTATTACAAAATAATTAGAATGTAATGTTCCACATTTATATGTACGCTTTTGTTTATCTTTTAGTTATACCTTTGTGTAGAACACTGATCTTTTGAACGCGGACCTCGACAAAGACACCCCTTTATTTACGCAAACAAAATATTATTGCACGAATTTAGTTTAGATTTGAAAATTTTTTAGCCAATACATATTTTTTTTCTACTTCATTTCTTGCGGCTTTCATATTTTCGGTTTATGTCGCTTTAAAGAAATTTTGTTGGATTACAAAAAATTCTGTTATCTTCTTGATATGACAGGGAAAAAAGGCGATGCCCCGCTCAGTTTTCTAATCGATGTATTTACCCGATGTATTTCTCAGTTCATAATTATAATATTGAATTTTATACCCCGAGTGCTCTAAACCAGGAAACAGTCCCCGAATGAAATTAATAAAAGAAATAAGAAGTATGCGTTTGTGTTTTTTTTCTATGTTGTTGTAGATATGTTGTTGTAGAGTGTTTCTGTTTACATAAACTTTCTATGGTGATCGTCCGGTCATACTGTGGTTCTGGTTAAACTAGTTGATGGATATCTACATTTATGGAAATATGTTATTTCAGTTGAAATTTCATTCATTAGTTTCGAGTTATGACAATGCGAATAAGTATAATTATAATTCACCATAGGAGAACAGAATTGAAATTTCACACTTTTGTTTACGTACAGTACTGGGATGTCAGGTTAAATATTAAAAACTAATTTTGAGTTGTGGTCTGAAAGGTATAAAATTCCAAATAACATATTGATATTTTATATTGATATACATCTTCTAGTATATGAATGAGTTGGGATCAAAAGTTGAATAAAATAAAAATAAAAATAAGTTGAGCGGGGAATGCTACTTATTGGACTCTGGGATTGGTTATTTTTACGCCGCCGGGATCTTGGATTGCCGATTTTAAAGTTTGAGAATTCGGGGTGGTCTTTTTTTTTAAGTTCGGGAATTCAGGATATAACATATTTAAGACAGGGATTTAAGGGGTCATACCCCCCCCCCCTCCTGCGAACTTGTTGATAACACTTACAATTGTCAGATTGTAACGGTGAATGAAAATTATACTAACTAAATGTATACGATACAGCAAATTGTATTTAATTTAAGAGTTTTTCCCACTTACACATGTGAATGGACATTTTCACTGCATATATTAATAAATAAGCATGCTGTGGTTATCTTAAATGTACATTTCAGTTGAAAAAAGAGAACGATATATATATATATATATATTGCTAAGATTTTTTTTTCCCTGTCTTTTGTTTCTTTTTTCAGATTTTGAGCAATTTCTTCTTGTTGATTTAATTTTTTTTTGCCCTGAAACGTTAAAATTACAGTTATGACTACCAAACCCTAATTTAATTCTTAGGTCATTAACTTTAGCTAGCGCAATTCGAAGAACAGGCTGCATGTGTAAGTAGGACGGTAAAGGGATGTGTTTGGTCTCAGGGTAGAGAGCTCGAATAGAACTAGGCCTGAATGGTAATTTATTTCTTTCCATTTCTGCTACTAAGTCATGAATTTGACTGTTTATTTGGGTCAGGGAGGACTTTTCAGTAAGAATCAAGCGGTGTAACATTTTTATCTGTTCGGTTACCAGACTGGGCATGGTAGTGATCCTCCAGCAGGCATAGTCGAGTTTGTCAGTCTTATCGTCAGGTGTCACTGGTGGGTATCGTCGAACGAACTCATTTTGTATGACGGTCATCACATAGTCACTAACAGTTGGGTCTTGAAGGTAGTAATGGAAATGTAGGGCTGCACTATCCCATGGTTTTCTCTTGCATTCAGCATAGATGTGTTGAGTAATATCAAACCATAAACAATCTTTCATTTCGTCAAAAGAACGGCTTTTGCGCCAAGGAATGATTGACTTAGTAGTTACTGGAATATGAATGGGGCACCTAACTTGGACACTGTTGCATGTCTTCAGCATGAATAACCGTTGGTTTGACATTTCTGAAAAATGAAAATGGATACAACTGTATAACGTCGTGTATCCCCTAAGAAAACATTAAAAGTCTTTTTTTAAAACTATTTACAAGGTTTTAAAATACAAAAATACCGAAGTTGCATAAAATACAGTAAATTCCATTATGCTGTACACGTGTTTCAAGGAGTAACCTCTCATCAGCAGCATTAAGATCAAATAATAAGTTAGAGTTTTAACCCCATTTATGGCAAAGTTGGTCAAAACATTCGTACCCTAGGGCGACCGAAGGAATTGACTAGTGATTGACTTTCCAGTAATTAAATGTAGCATACGTGTGCAATTTGACATGGCCACTTTAATGCAGAATTCTTTTCCATTAACACGCTTTATCAAAAAATTTAAGTTCGCTAGGCCTTATTGCTATTACATTTCCCCTTATATCCCAACAAGCTACACTTAAACTATAATTATTATCTGCAATAGCTAAAAGGGTGAATTCTAAATTTATTGGACTCTGTGCGCTTTCTTTTAGACGTCTGGTCAAATAGTATTGGTAGATCTTGTTCCGTACGAGCCAAGGCAAGTATATTATCCTTATGAGCATAATTGAAGTGTAAAATTCTTTAATTCCTTCCCTGATCCGCTTTGGCAGCCGGTCAATTTCTATAGGAAATTTCTCCCCATTTGTTTGGAGGATTGTTTGCTCCTGAAATAGTTCAATAAACCAAACAGTTCTCGCCACAATATAGCTGAAATATTGCTGAAGTTGGCGTAAAACATCAATCAATCATAAATCTTTGTTTGTATGCCCAGTGGAAGAAACAGCAGCAACCACAAGCGCGTCATTTTTCAAATTGCTTGATGTCGGCATGTATAATAAACGATAAGTGTGATCGGTTGTGCAAACTATATATATCATGTATTTTCGTTTAGTGTGTATAATGGTCAACTGTAAAATTTAATTTCATGATTATTACAACATAATTAGAATGTAATATTCCACATTTATATAGTACGCTTTTGTTTATCTTTTAGCTATACCTTTCTGTAGAACATTGATCTTTTGAACGTGGACCTCGACGAAGACACCCCTTTATTTACGCAAACAAAATATTGGACGAATTTAGTTTAGATTTGAAAATTTTTCAGCCAATACATATTTTTTTTCTACTTCATTTCTTGCGGCTTTCATATTTTCAGTTAAAGTCGCTTTAAAGAAATTTTGTTGGATTACAAAAAATTCTGTTATCTTCTTGATATGATAGGGAAAAAAAGGGGGATGCCCCGCTCAGTTTTCTAATCGATGTATTTACCCGGTGTATTTATCAGTTCATAATTATAATATTAAATTTTATACCTGAGTGCTCTAAACCAGGAAACAGTCCCTGAATGAAATTAATAAAAGAAATAAGAAATATACGTTTGTGTTTTTTTTCTCTGTTGATGTAGAGTATTTCTGTTTACATGAACTTTCATATGGTGATCGTCCGGTCATACTGTGGTTCTGGTTAGATATGTTGATGGATATCTACAATTATGGAAAAATGTTATTTCAGTTGAAATTTTATTCAGCAGTTTCGAGTTATGACAATGCGAATAAGTATAATTATAATTCACCATAAGTATAATTATAATTCACCATAGGAGAACAGAATTGAAATTTCACACTTTTGTTTACGTACAGTACTGGGATGTCAGGTTAAATATTAAAAACTAATTTTGAGTTGTGGTCTGAAAGGTATAAAATTCCAAATAACATATTGATATTTTATATTGATATACATCTTCTAGTATATGAATGCTTTGGGTTCTAAAGTTGAATAAAATAAAATAAAAATAAGTTGAGCGGGGAATGCTACTTATTGGACTCTGGGATTGGTTATTTTTACGCCGCCGGGATCTGGGATTGCCTATTTTAAAGTTTGAGAATTCGGGGTGGTCTTTTTTTTTAAGTTCGGGAATTCAGGATATAACATATTTAAGACATGGATTTTTGGGGTCATACCCCCCTCCCCGAACTTGTGTATAACACTTACAATTGTCAGATTGTAACGGTGAATGCAAATTTTACTAAATAAATGTATACGATACAGCAAATTGTATTTAAGAGTTTTTCCCACTTACACGTGTGAATGGACATTTTCACTGCATATATTAATGAATAAGCATGGTGTGGTTATCTCAAATGTACATTTCAGTTGAAAAAAAGAGAACGATATATAGATATATATAGAACCAAACACAGACAAGTCAACATTAGCTCAAATATGTGATAATATAGAAAAGAGTCTTAATGCAACACCAAGAAATGTGGAGAACACAAAAAATAATGTTCCGCGGTCTGCATAACTAATCAAAAGTAAATTAGGAAATTTGTGGAATAAGAATTTAACATCAAGAAAATTTGCATTTTGGGGATTTATAAAAAAACAAAAATAAAGCCGATCTTTATGAAAAATGGATCACATCAACCCCCATAGTCCTTCCTCGAAAGTTACAATTAAAAGAAATTCGAGACGAACCGGAGCAACAAAGAAGATTGCGGGAACGAATGACTCTGGACAAAATCAATATGGATATACAACTAATGCGACTCCGAGCTGGGGCACACGAACAGACAATGAACACACTAGATGAAGAAATGTTTAAAGAATTTCAAACCAAAGATGATGGAGATTTACTAAACAGTGTACAACAATTATGGAAAGAAGAATGTGAAATGGAAGAAATAAATTCACTAAACCGTTGGGAAAAAAGTGATGCGTGGTTCCTCGAATATGAAACATCTTTCAAAGCCGAGTATGAAACAAAGAACCCTTTTATCAAAATTCCTCAACCCAACTCTTATGCTGATGCCGTTAGACAAGGAACAGCAAAGCAAACAAACAAATTTCAACAAAAAAGTAATAGAAGACCCCGGATGAATAATCAAAATACAATACAACGGAATAATTATATTCCGAGAGACAGAAGTCCAAGGGCTAGACTACAAAAACCAAGAAATGATTACAACTCGTTCATAAACACAGATAAACCCGGAAGACAAAACAATTACCAAAGGACAAACCAAAACCGTAAAACCGGGAATTATCAACAATTCGGAGAAATTATGAACTCAAACGCCCAATACCAGAGAAAGAAAAATGTCCAATATGAAAACAATGATGATGCTATTCAGCCTCATTTTTTAGGACAAACCAATATGTACAAAGACCCCCCGTGGAGGATAATCAACAGACAAAGGAAGCGCCTAGGGTAATTAACCTATCAAATAAAAAATTAACAGATGAAAATATAAATATTTTATCATTAGGTCTAAAATTTACACCGACCCCCCAAAGACAAAATTTAAATGAAATTAAAGACGATATTTCTAAATTTACACGAAAATTACGTTTGGTTGAAGAATTATACGATAAAGAAATAGATGATGAATCAATTGTACGAAATCCAAGTAAATATACTCCTGCAAAAGGTAGGAACAGAACATTGGATACGTTTTGTGATTACATTACGAATTTTCCGTACGAAAATTTACCAATGAAAAAAAATCAAACCAAATGTAACAAAAAATCAATGGAACAATATATTTGAACTTAAAAATGACAAAAGCATTATTATTAAAGAAGCCGACAAAGGTAATGCAGTTGTTATTATGGATACCGAATATTACCAAAACCTAGTAATGACAATGTTAAGTGATAATACATATTATGAAGAAATTAATATATATAATCAGAGGAAAATCATGGAAAAATTAACAGTTCTGCTTAATTTATACAGAAAAGGATTAACAGATAAAGAAGTTGATTATATTTCAAACTTCCGTTGTAAGACTAGTAATTTCTATGGCTTGCCCAAAATACATAAAAGTAAATACATAAACGATGTTTGTTCGACGTCCACTTCTGTATGTGTTTACATTCCATCACCCCCAGACTTAAAATTAAGACCAATAATTGCTGGTCCAGCCTGCGAGACACATAGACTTAGCAATTTTATTGATATCCTTTTAAAACCATTTTTACAACATGTAGAAAGCTATATCCGAGATGACATGGACATGCTTGATCATCTTCCCAGAACAGTAACTCGAAATACTATAATTGCTTCTTTTGATGTTGTTAATCTTTATACAAACATTCCGCACGATTTTGGAATCGAGGCAATCTCGTACTGGATAAATGAATATTCACATGAATTACCGGAACGTATGAATAAAGATATTATTCTTCATGGTCTTAAATTTATCCTTGAAAACAATTACTTTATGTTTGATTCTAAATATTATAGACAAAAATGTGGTACAGCAATGGGAACGAAAGTTGCCCCTACATATGCGAATTTAGTCATGGGATTCTTAGAAATCAAGTTGTATGAAAAAGTCCGAGAGAAATTCGGTAACCTATTTCACAACTTCGTCAAAAATACACGGAAAAGATTTTTAGACGACTGCTTTATCTTATGGAAATATTCTAGATCACAATTACAAGAATTTCATGATTTAATTAACAGTATTAACGAAAATATTCAATTTACAATGGAGTATAGCGAAAAAAGCTTACCATTTTTAGATATTCTTATTATCAAAGAAGACGGTACAATAAAAACTGATGTATATTATAAACCCACGGACACGAAACAATACCTGTTATTCAACTCTTGCCACCCTAAACACACAAGGTTTAACATTCCGTATAATATGGCAAGACGACTTTGCACAATTATTTCGGACAGTGAAACTCGTGACAAAAGATTGGAGGAATTAAAATTTATACTGTATGCCAGGAACTATCCTCCGTCAGTAGTGGATACAGGAATATTAAAAGCCAAAGCCATTGATATCCAAGAATTAAGAAAAGTACGATCCCGAAATGATGAAACTGATATAATTGCATACGTGTCTACACACAACCCTAGAAACCCAGAAATATTTAATACTATTTTTCAAAACAAACCGTTATTACAACAAGATAGCAGAATGAAAGCTGCTTTGCATAACACAAATTTCATTAAAAGTAAACGACAACCAAAATCACTAAAGAAAATATTAACATCTGCAAAATTCGAAACGGTAAATTCAAAAGCAAATGTTAGCAAGTGTAATAAACCAAGATGTGGTATATGTCATATTTTAATAGAAGGCGATACTTTTAGTTTCAAAAATTGACAGAAATTTAAAGTGAAGAATGGATTTAACTGTACATCAGAAAATCCTATATATGTAATTACATGTTGCGGATGTACAGAAAATTACATCGGCCAAACCGGAATGACTTTGCGACAGAGGATGACAGTTCATCGTCAACAAATTAATAATCCTTACACACGAAAAATTCCGTTAAGTGCTCATTAGGAATCTTGTGGCCACGGAAACTTTAAATTATTTCCGTTATACCAGTGCCCAGACGGCACAACAGATCAAGAACGCATAAACAAAGAAACATTCTTCATTAACAAATATAAACCTAAGCTAAATAAATGAAGCGCCGAAAATTGACATTTTAATTCGGCAAATTATAACGTTCAATATTCTTAATTTAGACAATACCCGAACGTTACTTTCACTTTCACTTTAATAGTATGACGCTTTAATTGTATGACGTTCCGTCATTAGCAACCGTATTAGTTTCCTTCCATGAATATCTGCATCGAACAGTGAAACCGGTAGGANATTCAGGATATAACATATTTAAGACATGGATTTTTGGGGTCATACCCCCCTCCCCGAACTTGTGTATAACACTTACAATTGTCAGATTGTAACGGGAATGCAAATTTTACTAAATAAATGTATACGATACAGCAAATTGTATTTAAGAGTTTTTCCCACTTACACGTCTGAATGGACATTTTCACTGCATATAGTAATATATTAATAAATAAGCATGGTGTGGTTATCTCAAATGTACATTTCAGTTGAAAAAAAGAGAACGATATATATTGCTAAGATTTTTTTCCCTGTCTTTTGTTTCTTTCCACTTCAGATTCTGAGCGATTTCTTCTTGTTGATTTATTTTTTTTTGCCCTGAAACGTTAAAATTACAGTTATGACTACCAAACCCTAATTTAATTCTTAGGTAATTAACTTCAGCAAGCGCAATTCGAAGAACAGGCTGCATGTGTAAGTAGGACGGTATAGGGATGTGTTTGGTCTCAGGGTAGAGAGCTCTAAAAGAAGTAGGCCTGAATGGCAATTTATTTCTTTTTATTTCTCCTACTAAGTCATGAATTTAACTGTTAATTTGGGTCAGGGAGGACTTTTCAGTAAGAATCAAGCGGTGTAACATTTTTATCTGTTCGGTTACCAGACTGGGCATGGTAGTGATCCTCCAGCAGGCATAGTCGAGTTTGTCAGTCTTATCGCCAGGTGTCGCTGGTGGGTATCGTCGAACGAACTCATTTTGTATGACGGTCATCAAATAGCCCCTAACAGTTGGGTCTTCAAGGTAGTAATGGGAATGTAGGGCTGCATTATTCCATGGTTTTCTCTTGCATTCAGCATAGATGTGTTGAGTAATATCAAACCATAAACAATCTTTCATTTCGTCAAAAGAACGGCTTTTGCACCAAGCAATGATTGACTTAGTAGTTACTGGACTATGAATGGGGCACCTAACTTGGACACTGTTGCATGTCTTCAGCATGAATAACCGTTGGTTTGACATTTCTGAAAAATGAAAATGGATGCAACTGTATAACGTCGTGTATCCCCTAGGAAACATTAAACGTATTTTTTTAAACTTTTTACAAGGTTTTATGTTAAAGTTTTAACCCCATTTATGGCAAGGTTTGTCCAAACATTCGTACCCCAGAGCGACCGAAGGAAATGACTAGTGGTTGACTTTCCAGTAATTAAATGTAGCATACGTGTGCAATTTGACATGGCCACTTTAATGGAGAATTCTTTTCCATTAACACGCTTTATAAAAAATATTAAGTTCGCTAGGCCTTATTGCTATTACATTTCCCCTTATATCCCATAAAGCTACGCTTAAACTATAATTATTATCTGCAATAGCTAAAAGGGTGAATTCTAAATTTATCGGACTCTGTGCGCTTTCTTTTAGATGTCTGGTCAAATAGTATTGGTAGATCTTGTTCCGTACGAACCAAGGCAAGTATATTATCCTTATGAGCATAATTGAAATGTAAAATTATTTCATTCTTTCCCGGATCCTCTTTGGCAGCCGGTCAATTTCTATCGGAAATTTCTCTCCATTTGTTTGGAAGATTGTTTGCTCCTGAAATAGTTCAATAAACCCAACAGTTCTCGCCACAATATAGCTGAAATATTGCTGAAGTTGGCGTAAAACATCAATCAATCAATCAATCCTGAAATAGATAAGATGCTCTGATTGTGATATGCCATAGGTATATTACTTTGGCCTAATTACGATAAGATGTATATACAATTTAAGGATTGTCAGAAAGTAATAATTAAACTATGCGTTTTGTGTTGTTGCGTTACAACAACTTTCAAGTCTACAAAGATATCTGCATGAAGGGGTCAATTGGAAGAATTGATTACTAATCCCAGTTCTCCTCTGGCGGAGGAGCTGTGACAGAATGAAGTTGTCCCGCCACCACGCTGTGGGCCTAACTAATGCTACCGGCTTATGGGTTTTCCTAGCGTGGATAATAAGAAATGCTTCCTCTTCTGGTGTCAAAACCTGGTATATCCGGCGGGCTCTCAGATATGCCTGAATCCAAAAACACCCTCGGGGTTGACGTAAAACAGTGTTGTAAGATTGATTGTTGTTCTCCTGCAAAGAAAAACAATTGTTTGGTCATTTGATTAGCCCATATTAAGGTGAAAATTATGGGTTTTTCTAGCGTAGATAATAAGATATGCTTCCTCTTCTGGTGTTAAAACCTGGTATATCCGGCGGGCTCTCAGATATGCCTGAATCCAAATACGCCCTGGTGGTGGACGTGAAACAGTGTTGTAAGATTGATTGTTGTTCTCCGGCGGGCTCTCAGATATGCATGAATCCAAATACGCCCTTGGAGTGGACGTAAAACATCAATCAATCAATCCTGCAAAGAAAAACATAATTGTTTGGTCTGTTGATTAGCCCATATTAAGGTAAAAATTATGGGTTTTCCTAGCGTGGATAATAAGAGATGCTTCCTCTTCTTCTGCAAAGAAAAACATAATTGTTTGGTCTGTTGATTAGCCAATATTCAGGTGAAAATTATTCTACTTCTGCTGATACTTGAAAAATTCCAAGAAAGCTCATATTTTGTTCAAGTGGTAAGATTTGTTTTGAAGATATGCATGCAAGGCCGAAAGCATGTTTTTTGCTACTTGCAAAGACTTATTTTTGGATTCCGCTGAGACTGAGTTACCTTCATTAACTGCAGAAGTAATTAAATTTCTCATTTGACTAGCTAAATCGGATTTCAGAGTTGTAGCACTTTCGCACTTTACATTGGGGTCTCCAGTTTTGTCTTATAAAGTTTCAGTTGGCGTGTCTAGTGTATTTGAAGTGTCTCTTTCTTTTGGCTGACAAGCAACCACCACAATTTCTTCAGGCGACGAACCTGTTGGATTTTCAATTTGTTTTGCGTCTTGCTCGTCAATTATCTGTCGTTGTAGTCGTCGTCTACGAAGTTCCATTAAGGGTATGTCGTCCTCGTCAGAAGAGTCTTCACGGTCCATACGTCGGTGTCGGATAGCCATGTCTTGTGGGTCGTTGGGCTTATCGCTGTCCTCGTCTGTCGATTCAGGTGGTATGACATAAGCTGTAGTTCGCAGCGCCCGACCTCCCTTTGGAGCCTGCAGGATGTCCCATTTATCTATTTTAGCATGTCTGATGTGTCTAGCATGTGTTTTAGTTATAGTTCCGTCTAATTGATTGCGTATAATAAAGGTTACATGGCTGGTTTTATCTACTTTACGGAAGTAGGGTTTCCATTTGGAGTCTATTTATTGGTCCGTCTGTGATTTCTCAAATATACGGGGTCGCCAATTGTAAAGTTTTCATCTTTACTATCTCGGTCAGCATAATGCTTTTGTTTTTCCCGGCCTCTCTTAAATGACGGTGTACTAACGTAAATGATTTATGTTGTTGCTGAAGTGCCAGTTGGTGTTGGTATTTTCTTCTAGGACACAGTATTATGTCGAGGGGTAGTACGACATCTCATAATAAAATGAAGAATGGCGAAAATTTAAGAGTCATTGACATGAAATCTAATGGCTGCTAGTGTCTGATTAATGTACAGGTCCCATGTGTGTATATCGTCCTGAATTTTTTTGCCATCACGTCATGTAACGTGCGATGAAAGCTTTCTACTTTACCATTTGCTTGATAACTGTAATAACTAGTACGGACATGGTAAATGTTCATTGCTTTTAATGTTTCAGCAACTTTACGATTAACGTTTTCGATGCCCGAGTCCGAGAGAATAGAAAGCGGCGATCCATACCTGGGTATTATTTCTTCGATTATAAGGTGGGCTATTCCATCAGCGGATTTGTCACTCGTCGGATAGCTTTCGGGCCAAGCGGAGTAGAGATCAATAAATGAAACGATATATGTATTACCTGACAATGTTGTTGGATATGGTCCTGAGAGATCTATTGCTATTTTGGCGAATGCATAAGGTGGAGTGTCCATTTCTTGTAGTGGGGGTT
The DNA here is from genome assembly GCA_002080025.1 of Modiolus philippinarum. Classification (NCBI taxonomy): domain Eukaryota; kingdom Metazoa; phylum Mollusca; class Bivalvia; order Mytilida; family Modiolidae; genus Modiolus; species Modiolus philippinarum. The sequence goes on along the minus strand of MJUU01050578.1, from coordinate 10,335 downwards.
TAGACCTTTTGGTACTTCTGGTTTGAAAAAGTACGCATTTTTCAACATAAGTTGTGATTTTTAGCTCACCTGGCCTAAAAGGCCATGAGAGCTTTTGCCATCACTATGAGTCCGTCGTCCGTCTGTCTGTTTGTGTGTTCGTCTGTCTGTCAACAATTTTAAAAATCTCCTCTGAAACCACTGGGCCAAATGTAACCAAACTTGGCCTGAATCATCATCAGGGTATGGCTTCTCAAACTGTTGTTCAGTTTGTCCCTCTGTCGAACAACATGTCCGCCATTGCTAAAAATAGAACATAGGGGTAAATTGCAGTTTTTGGCTAATAACTCGAAAACCGGTACAGATTCATTTGTATAAAATATCTGACATGCGGTAAAAATGATCAGCATGATGAGATCTATCCACTGTGCAATTTTGAAAAAAAATCTGAAAACCCATCTCCGAGTTATAGCCCTTTTTCCGTTAAATTTTCAAAATTTTTGCATTTTTATTTTTTATTTCAAAAAGAGTAACAGATAGAGGTCAGGTGTAAATTGCAAAAATGTTCAGCATATCAAGATCTACCCACCCTGAAATTTAAAAGAAAATCCATAAACACTTGTAGGAGTAATTGCCCTTTTTTCACCGAATTTTTTAAATTTTCATATTTTTTATCTTTTATTTCCAAAACTATAGAAGATGAAGGTTAAGTGTAAATTGATGAAATGTTTTCCATGCTGTGGCGACTTCAAAACTGATGTTGAAAATTGTTTCTTGACCGCCATTTTCAAAATGGCCGCCAAAAAAGGCGGGAAAATTCAAACATTTTCCGATTTCAATGAAATTTGGTTTCCAAATAGATATTGATGTTGCGACTTCAAACCGATGTTGAAAATTGTTTGTTTACTGCAATTTACAAAATGACATCTCGACTTCAAAACTGGTGTCGAAAGTGGTTCTTAGAAAAAAGTTTTTTGTCAAAAAAGCCCAACAACAAAAATAAAGTAAAACATGATCAGACTTTAAAAACAGTTCAAGATATTGGAGGTGTTTGAGCTACGAAAGTTTGAGAAAGTGAAGATCAACCGTATAACTTACAATGTTAACTTGATTGTGGCAACTGAAAGGCAGGTGAGCGATACAGGCTGCTGGGAGCCTCTGGTTTTATACATGTTAAGAAAGAAATATTTCAATTTTGCTGAATCATGTAAGTTTTGTCAGCTCTCAGATGTCCTAAATCGTCGTGATATTGGCGAAGAACGTATTTCTCGAGGTGACTAGGCACATACAAT
>MJUU01050577.1:12352-33050 GCA_002080025.1 Modiolus philippinarum | reverse complement strand
ATGTTTTTATTGGTTTAAAATGAAACATACGATAAACACGTCAGATGTGTATTCCCACAGCTGAAGCGATCTATATTTAAAGTTTACATAAGTACACGTGTCCAGAAGCGCGATTAATTTAGTATTATAACATTGAGTTTATAACATTACGTTTATAAATTTTCAAAGTCAGTAACGTATTTATTGTTTTGAGTATCAATTAGTAATTGATTCAGGGATTGGTGTTCTATAATAATGATTTAAATTATTTATTTAGGTCAAACATGTTCCCATTCATAGTTACAAAAAATCAATAACGAGTTGTTGTAGTGTGTATTCTTAATATAGTGTAGTAAATGTTTCGTAGCATTCAAAATACAAACATCGCTATTTGTTCGTTCGAATTTTCGCACACAAATTAATAATCAAGCGCAATTTGGCCAGTTACAGCGATTTTAAAGACTGAAAACTTCTTAAAAGGCTCTCGCTTCGCGGTCGCCTTTTAAGAAGTTTTTACGCCTTTAAAATCGCAATAAGTGGCCAAATGCGCTTGATAATATATAATAGCAATGAAATCAACATGCGAAATCACACAATCCGATTATTTTCACGTATTACGGATTATAATTTAATACATGCAGACGTATGCAGTAGTTCTTTGGATGACTACGAAGTTTTGCCACATGTAGAATTTCAGGGCTTCGAGATTCAGCTCCGTCGGAGCTTTGTTTGTTATGTGCTCTCGGCCGGGTATGTCGTTCGTCCAATGGATTTTATTTACTGGTCTCTCCCTATAATATGCTTCTGACATTTTTGTTATTTTGATTTAGTAACTTTTGTCATCTATAACAGCACTACTTAAATCATTGTTCTTACATAGTTTTTACGATGCACTTTTTGGGGAAGTTGGAAACACCTCTGGAATTTCCTTTTCAATAACACGCACTTGCTCACCGTTGACGATCAACAAGTTAATCCCCACAAAATGGGGCCTAAAATGTAATTGTGTCTTTTCAAGTGTGGAATATATATTTATGTTTCTTTCAACACAAAACCATGTCCGGATTCAACATCATATAAATATCGTTTATAGGACGGTATCTAATATTAAGAATATTATATTCCGTGTCAAGAAATCCGTTTTTAGATACAACATGCACCAATATGTCTTGGCTTGTTTATTTTTAATAATATGCGTCCAGGTAAAATATTTTTACTCATTAGTACATTATGTTTGTTTAATTTGTCAACATTTAGATTGGTTCTGAAATGATATATAACATTTTTTATGACTATTTAATTTCCGTATTTCCAGCTTATGTGAAGTCTTTGTATATTTTTGTTTCCAATATTGCTTTTGTCTTTGGATTATTTTCTTACACTGACGGTTTGGTTCTCACTTATTTTAGTATTTTAGAACCTCGGTACTAGCCTGAAACCTAAATTTATTTTAAAACTTGCAATATATAAATTTAATGAAGTTTCATTAAAATTTTTGGTTCAAAGTTCTTTTCTTTAGTAACTTGCTTTGGTTTAGTTGTTCTTTAGCACTTGGGTCTTCGATTAAGAAATGTTTTTGTTTTATCATCAACAGAAAAAAGACACTTGAAACACCTAGAATGACTAAAAATGTCAATAAAAGGCTCAAATTTACCATATCAACTGTAACATTACCCCCCCTTTTTTTAAGAACTTTTTCAGCAAGATCGAATTTGAATCGAAAAAGATATATCCTTTTCAAACAGTTATTCTCAGCATAGAAAACAGTTGTCTAAGAGGCCAATTGTTTCAAATATTTTTATTGAAACTTCGAAATAAAACTATTTCTAGCATTATCATGATACAAATGCCATTATTCCACAAAAGTTTTAAATTCTAGTAAAATATAATGTCACGCCTATTTTGAAACATTTATAATATTGTGAAGTCTTCATTGCACAAATAAATATGTATTAATTAGAAAGTTTTTTACTGAAAAAAATAATAAAAGATTATATATAAATCTATGGTCTTTTTTCATTACAGGCATTACCACACAAAGGCAGTGAGTAATATTTACAATCTTAAGAGCAATATATATAATATTATATAAATTGTGGTTACTTATATATGAAGTGAGTAATGGCGAGATGTCTGTCAAAAGGATAGCGATTTTTAATTTAGTTATTATTTTTGTTCATATTATTGAATGTTGAGTTTATAAAACCGATTAATTTTAAAATTTGCAATATCTAAATTTAAAGAATTTTGTGAACTCTCTCATGCATAGCTCTGTCCTTAGATGATTTTTGGCTTTCATTTTTAGATCCTATTGGTAATTTGTTCTCTATCGGCTTTTACACCTATTTCGGTTTGTTTTGATTTGATCTGCACTGAAGTCGAAATGCGCATTTACAGAGTCTTCGGTATTTTGTTATTTATAAATGATTACATAAATTTGGAATGACAACATTTGAAAATAACCATAATAAAACATTATTTCTCTCTTTTTTACCTGACATTGTAATTAATTAAATATAATAAAACCGAATGGGGACTGCATAATTTTAATTACAATAGTTTATCTTGTCTGCCAACAGTAACGTTTAAAGCTATTTCAATTTTTTTCCGGAAAGTAAGACCTTGAATCTGAAAGAGTTATTCCCTTCTTTAGTGAAAGCCCTAAAAAGAGTGATTCTAGAAAGCCAAATATTCCCTTGCATTATCAAATAATGGTTTGGTTTTGATAAAAGATCTGTACGGTTTATTAATCTTTTTATTTATTTTAATAACATGTAAATTGAAAGGGACAAAGATAAGAAAAAAACACATGTGGAAGGAAATTTCTTTCAAAATGAAATTAGTAGTTCCAATTTTTAAACGAACTATTCATGTTGTTTCTTGTTAAGAAATCAAAAACGCGTACTGAAGTGCATCTAAGTTAAGCTGCAAGGAACTTTTGTTACGCCAGACTCCACTAAATAATTCCAGGGACAGCTATTATAACGTTTTGTGAATTTCCTTAAGGATGCTGTTAGATGAAATTAAAAATATCTACGATCTTAAACTGATACTGTTAATTGAAAGAACATTTGCAAAGGAACAACTTCAAGAGGTTATGATACTTCTTTTGAAGATGTTTCACAATTTAAGAATAGCGGGAAAAGGTTTTCTTGGACTTTTACCTTTGTATTATATGAATACATCAAAGGTTTCTTTCATGTGGAAGGAAAATCTACAATCTAATGAAATCTTTCTTACTGACTTAAAATGAACTACTAAAGCATTTGGTGATAAGAAAATTGGGCGTGATAGCGCAAATATTATTACATAGGAATAATCGATAAAACCCGAGAAATCCGAATAACTTATGCGAATTTCGAAAAACCTCACCTTACTACATCCTTAATAGATGATTTACCAGTTACTTAAGTTCTTGTTAGTTCTAGTCAAATTTTGTAATTTTTGGTCAAACCTTCAAAGGGAAGTTACTCCTACACCGGACAAACAAACATTAAACATGTACATTTGTTTTAAGGTACGGACTTTGTTCTTAGCCAGTATGGACAAAGTAATTCCCTACACAATATTTACGATATTCTGCACTAAGTAAGGATATTTTCGAATTTTTAATACTTTCTTAGTCACTGAGAAGACAGTTCAAATTAGTACAGTTGTTTATTTTTATTACTTGAAACAAGTAGCACTTGAACGCATGGTAAGCGATATTTGGGATTGGGTTTTGAATTATGTTGCTGACTAAACATCTGGTAAAGGTTAAACTTTCCTAACTTTTGATTAAAAATACTTTATGTTTTGGTTTTCACAAGCAGGGAACCATTCTGTCCCCTTGAGATTTTTCAAAAAGTTACCTTCCTTTTGGGTTCTGCTAAATTCATTCTGTTGATTGCAGAACTGGCAAATGGTCTATTACCTGAAGTTCACTTTAAGCGACGATATGATTTTCTCATCTGCCAAGTAATATATATGGGACTTTTTCAAAAAAGTCCATTTTTTGTCCAGTAAATGTATTTCTTTGAATTTTAACATTTTAACATTTCTAAATTTTCTTTTACGCTGTTGTTAAATATAGCTTCTGCTCGACAATCGCCATAATACTTTATTTATTTTTGAATAGGACATCTGTGAATATTTTGGACTTAAGTGCCCTAAAAAAGCAAAAAACGTCTGTCCCACACTGAAAAATATCTGCAAACATCCCATTTTTACATAATTTGCGAGATTTTGTTTGCCTTTTTTCTCACTGTTATCTACATCCAAACAATTAAAATAGAGTTCATTCATTGGGAGTAGTTGTAACAAATTTTCTGAAATCAGTTTTTAATGGGCGTCCATAGAAAAATGTCCACTTCGCAACGCCAACACTAAATACTTAAGAGAGCGCTCGTTCTGTGATTTGAATTACATTTTCTTCTGTAGAATTGTTCGTCATCTACTATTCTATCTGTAAAATAGCATAGAACAATCCATTGCTCGTAAGTGATTGAATTTGTTGGCGCAGTTGACACCATATTTTTTCTCTTGTTCATTTCGCAACGGTCAATATTTCCAAGAGAGGTCCATCGTAAAATCATGAAATTCATAATAATCATAAGTAACCTCGTGCATTGTACAGTAAACGTTGAATTGAGATTTTAGGACATATGACAAAGAAGAAATCGCCAGTAACATGCAAATATGTCCACTGTGCAACGTTCCACTTCGCAACGCTATAAGGACGTTGCGTAGTGGACAAAACCTCTTAGTATATTGGACATACTGCTGCACCTCTTCCACAAAATTTTATAAGAATAAATTGCAAGAATTATGATGCATGCTTGCTGTCAATTAATATAAAAAACAAGAAGAAGAGTATTGGGTTTTGTCCACATTTGACAGCTAAATGTGTGATTATGTCCACTGCGTAACGGCGCCATTCCACTCCTCGTAAATGTTGCGAAGTGGACAAAATCGTTGCGAAGTGGACCGTTGCAAAGTGGACATTTTCGTGAATTCTTTCAATTTTTATAAGAAAATCTTTATAGAAATTGTATCGGCTTGATACAATACTGAAGGTACAAGATGAGTAATTTAGATGCTTGAATGATATTTCCTATTGCATGGTTTTTCCGTTTGAATTTGACAATTGAATATTGTATATTTTCATAATTTTCCGTCACAAACGTTCAAATTATGCTTGTGGTGATTGACTAGTGATTGTGTTGATGAAACTAATTGTTATCTAGTACTTAATTATCTGCGGTTCCAGATACTACAAAAATATCGTTATAAAAAACATTTTTTCTCATTTTTGAAAGAGAAAATTGAAACGTTGCGAAGTGGACATTTTGGTGTAACCTGCTTACTTTGGATGTCCTTTCTACACACTTCGGTTTATGTTTAAGATTGCATATTCCTGATTTAGTGTCTACTAATATTAGGGTATTAACACCTACTATTTAATTTCTGGTTCAAAGAAGTTTATTTTTGTGTAGACAAAAGTGGACATTTTTTGAAAATGTCCCATATAGCGATGTCTAATAAGAAATTTCTATCGGCGCACCCAAGTGGGGTATATAAATTACCAATTGTGCTAGGTCAAAACCTCAGGCATACACGTCATCATTGATGCGGCTTCAGTATTTTTATAAGCAACGAGGGTCATTTACTCAAAATGCTGGTTAATCCAAGATCTTATGTCCATATCACTTGAGTGTTTTAGAACTCTGATAATGTCAATATTGACACTTATATGCAAAGTGAGGGTAGTATGGCTTGTTTATATTAGTAATACTTTTGACTATACCAGAAGCAGATTAAAAAGTCTAACCAGTATGGACCACACAATCCGCACCTTGGGGTGTTCTACCCCTAAGCTGCGCTAATACAGATTTCATCCAGATAATTCAAATTTAGAATTAAATAATTATCTGAAAACAAAAATCAAATATACAAATCAACATGGAACAAAGTATTCTGGGAAATTAGAAAAAAAATCTAGCCTTATCATGATTATAATGTGAAAGGAAATAATTGGTCCCTGGGTCCATATGATAATATTAAAAATCAAAAAGTACACCGACAAATAAATACCAAAGAAAAAAGCGGGAAATAGAAATCTAAAATAAAAAAAGAATACACGGCAATTCATATTTAACTTAAATTGCAACAACCTTACGAAGACAGAACAAACAAAAACACCACAAAACTAAAGCACTAGCAGTTCAGATGCTCCGGACTTCAGTTCTACAAGACAAGTTCTTACTTACTTTGTTGAAGTATTTTGGTTTTACTTACAGACATTATACCCTCAGTCAGCCTCTGTCCCGACGTCCAGTGTAACAGGGACTGTAAATCTGGATATATATATGACATACATGGTTGTAATACATGTACATGTAAACCCTCACGTAAGTCATTACTGTCGACATTTAAGCAATAACAGTACACTATTTGAATACCCGAGGGCGTCAATCGTAGATTTGACGGTCAAAATGCAGTTTATAGGCGACGCGTAGCGGAGCCTGTAAACGGATATTTTGACCGTCAAATCAAGATTGACGCCCTCGGGTATTCAAATAATTTACTGTTATTGCGATTCTAATGCAACAAATCAATTTCATGTTCTATTTTTAACTCGTAAATTTGTAATAATATTAGGAACCAGTCTAAACAAGGAACCTAATTTGTCCCAGATATGTAGATGGTGGAATTGACGGTCAGTTTTGACCAATCAAAACCTTTGTTATATAAATGTTGCATTAGAATTTTGTTTGTTTGTTAGCAAGGGCTTTAATGCCAGTATAAGAATTATTTCAGCTGTATAGTGGAGGTGAGTTAAAAGTGGTAGAAGAACCACCGACCTTAAGCAAATAATACAGAAGTTGCTGTAAATCTACTCTCTGCATGTGGACATTTCCAAAACTTGTGTCTCTTCAGTGCAGATAAATTCAAAACATTGAAAATACAAAAATCGAAAGAAGTTTCAAGGCTTACAGAGAATTAATACCCAAAAGGATCAAAATAATAAGCCAAATTTAAAAGCCAGCCCAAAAGTACTGGACTACTGGAATGATGAATATCCTGGAGGACTAACAGTTCACCAGCTGTTAAACTCAGGGGAAAACAGTAACAAAATGCCGACATTGCTGTAAAACTTTCTGCATATGGACATTACAGCAACTTAAGTCTCTTCAGTTAAGATGGAGAACAAATAATCAAAAGAATCTAAAGTAAACGCCAAATCATCTATGGGTATAGGTTTGTATGGTGAGATTAAAAAATGTATAATTTAGATAATGAAACCTTGTAATTACACCATTTGGAAATGGTCAAATGCAATTGGAAGCTGTTAAATGGTGTTTTATCAACATTGTTTTTCCAGAAAAGCCATTGTGTGGAGTTGTATGTGCGATTGCCTGTCGCCATGGTAAAGTTTTAGATAAACACAGATGCCCAACATGTGAATGCAATCCTGGTCGTACGTATTTAAAATTCTATATTTACTACACTAAATGTTTATCAAGATTTTAATATTTTAACTTGAGCCAATTTAGAAAGATTTGTAAATTTCATACCGGAGACATTGGATTTTGAAATTCGTTTAAACGATAATAATTAAAAAATTCAGTATAACAAACAAAAAGCGAGAAAAATATTGCTGTCAAAACAATTTGTTAGCAAACTAGTATATATTACGCATTAATTATTGATAAATTTTATGTTTAAAACTCTCTTTAGATGGATATTGCGTTCTGTTGACTTCAACTGAATGAATTGTCAAATTGAATAGCAATACTTTTAACTCATTCTCAAAGATTTTGCTGCATTTTTTGAGATTTTTTTAATCCCTTATATGCTTACATTTTAAAAACTTTTTGAGTGCGCTATTTACGCTAAGAATAGACAATTCTGTAAAATTTGGTATTACGTGTACTTATCGTTTGACGACTTACTTATTTCGTTTCTAGTAGAATTGTGATATTAACAAGTTTTATGTCAAATTGTTGATGTTTACTTAAATTCCAATTGTATATGAAGTCTCATTACATTACACCAATACCCATCACTTTAAACCCAAATACATCAATCTAACAACTGACAGAAGCCCCTGTACCTCCAGTCTCTATAGCTATTAATCAATAAACAGCTGCGCCAAGCCGCATGATACGCCCGTTGTCACCCTTTCAAAACTTTAAGTGATTAAAGAATGCGGTTCTCAATTTAGAATGCACCTATAACTGCCCAATTAAGCATGATATCTCTTTAATAAATCAATCTGCAAAGTTTGAAGTGAGCTGATCAAACTATTAATCAGTTAGAGTGTGTTATGTATAAAATTGCCTTAAATTTGAAAAATAAAGTCCCATAACTCTTGCAAGAAAAATCGAAATTTCACGAAAAAGTATACATACCATGAAACCATCATATCCAATACCTGTACAAAGTTTGAAGTGAACTAGCCATAGGGTTGTCAAGTTAGAACACGACATGTAAAAAATTGCCTTAGAATTCATGAATAAAGGTCCATAACTCTTGCAAGAAAAATCAAAATTTCACGAAAAAGTATACAGATCATGAGGCCATCATACCCAATATCTTTACAAGGTTTGGAGTGAATTGGTCAAAGAGTTGTCAAGTTAGAGCGCGACATGTAAAAAATTGCCTCAAAATTGATGATTAAAGTCCCATAACTCCTACAAGAAAAATTGAATTTTCCCGAAAAAGTATAGAGATTGTGAGGCCATCATACCCAATACCTCTGCAAAGTTTGAAGTGAATTGGCCAAATGGTTATCAAGTTAGAGCGTGACATATGAAACGGACGGATAGACAGACAGACGGACAGACGGACGGAGGGACAATCGGACATTGGTATACCATAATACGCCCGTCTTTAGACGGGCGTATAAAAATTGATTGAACTAATTTGATCGACCAACAACCAAAATCAAATAGCGACCAAACTAGTGTTATTACTGTCTCATGGCTATTACCAAAACTAGTGTTATTACTGTCTCATGACAAATATCCAAACTAGAGCTATTACTGCCTCGTGACAAAAATAGTGCTATATACCAAATAGGGTCATTGCTGTCTCATGACAAATGTCAAAACTAGTGCTATATTTGGCAATGGTCATGTTGTGCTCTGTTTGATGGTTGCCTTCAATTACATCAATAAGGAAATAAGAAAACAACATTATATGAACTGAAAAGGTCATTTATTCAAATGACGAAAAGTTAACTCATGGTCATTCCAGAGATTTTTACATAATATCGTTACATAACAAAAAGTAAACGTATTTTGTTTATCTTTTCTCTATATATGACCATACATGATATGCAAAGCATAAAAATACAATAAAAAATTATAGTAAAATTAAATCAAACTACAAAACTAACTAAAAAATATATACGACCATCAAAGATGGGGGTATAATCCGCCACAGTATTGAGTGTTTACATAAAAATACATTCAATACCCCCATCCACAACCAGGACCATAGTATTATTACATGTATAGAATTAATACCGAAGTTACTGTGAATTTACTTTCTGCATATGCGCATTTCGACAACTTATGTCTCTTCAGTGCAGATAAAATCTAAACGTTTGGAAGACCAGAAACTCAAAGATATTTAAAAACTGATAGAGAACAAATAACCAATATGATCTAAATGTAAGGCCAAAATCCGCTAAGGACAGAGCTTTGCATGAGGGAGATACTCCTTAGTTTTAAACAAAATTTACAAAAATTTAGATATTATAAAATTCCAAATAATCGGCTTTCCTGTCAGCACCAAAGTACTGACTACTGGGCTGGTGAATACCCTCGGGGACTAACAGTCCACCAGCAGTGGCATCGACCCAGTGGTTACAAATAACTAAATACCGAAGTTACTGTGAATTTACTTTCTGCATATGCGCATTTCGACAACTTATGTCTCTTCAGTGCAGATAAAATCTAAACGGTTGGAAGACCAGGAACTCAAAGATATTTAAAAACTGATAGAGAACAAATAACCAATATGATCTAAATGTAAAGCCAAAATCTGCTAAGCACAGAGCTTTGCATGAGGGAGATACTCCTTAGTTTAAAACAAAATACACAAAAATTTAGATATTGTAAAATTCCAAATAATCGGCTTTCGGGTCAGCACCGAAGTACTGACTACTGGGCTGATGAATACCCTCGGGGACTAACAGTTCACCAACAGTGGCATCGATCCAGTGGTTACAAATAACTAAATACCGAAGTTACTGTGAATGAATGAGGCCTTTGTCCCCAATTCAGTAAACATGTACACCATGGTTTTAATGCATACATGTATGTATGAAACAATACCAATATAGGAGTTTCCGCCGTGACGTCACAAGCTTGAAAAATTACATTTGGTTGGCAAGAAATCGTATTCACTGATTAGGGTCATAAAAATGTCATTTTCAATTAACTGGTGAGAATTTGTTATTTAAGATAAATGGATAATTCTTTTTGATCTCAATTATGGAATGTTTACACTTTTACAGGATGTAAAAAATTTAAGCTTTTTATTTTTAATATATATTAAATTAGCGTATTTTGTAAACCATATAATTTTTCGAAATTTTTACATTTTTGAAATGCACATGAAAAAATGTTTGTCTATTTTTATTAAAAAGTAAATCGGTAGAATAAAATATGAATATCTCAATGTTTAACATGCATTTTACAGATATAATAAAAAAGTTATCAAAGATTGAAAATTCTATCCAAGTGCTATATAGTGATAATTCTTCGGCTTTGCCAACCAAAACTGCTAATTTGCATATGTAAATTAGATTTTGTGACGTCACTAATTGGATTCGCGGAAACTCCTATATACATACATGTATATGTATCCTAGTACATATAAGATAGAGCATTGCGTTGAACTGACATTGTTAGGAGGCCCATGTCCCCATCAACATATTAATATGTAAATCATTCATAGCTCTATATTTTCTACGCATGAACCTTGTTGAAATTATGCTTAACTGACTCGATTTACAATCATAACTCAAAACAAAAAACATCTACAAATTACATGCATGTTGCATAAACTAAGACAAACACATAAAATATTGAGACATGAATGCAAGTCAACTGGTAGAAGGCCCCTGTCCTCACTACCTTAACCATTTATAAAGTAATTTTTCTACTTGTTCAACTATATAGAAAATAGTATGAAGGAGGCCCATGTCCCCACTTCACCCATGACTTCTAATAAATTTTGTATTTTGAGCTAAATACCTAAATGCTAAGTGTTTGATGCATATTTATGTAGTTGATGTAGAACGTTTATGACCAATGGCACTTTAAATATTCCAGTCAATAGGGGCCAAAATTTAAAGGACCAGAGTCGGAAAATCTGGTGTATTTTTTGAATGCAGATGAGTTCCAACTGCCCATGATCTGAATCTTTTCCTCAGAGAAACCCATTGAAGCTGCGGTTGTTGTTGCACCTATGCGAAAACTGTGGCACTTATAATTTAGTTTATTTAACCCTGACCATTTTAATAAAAGTTGCAGTTGGTCCGAAAATTGAAGTCTTGAAACAGGTGTGTCATCCATGAAAGAAGATAATGGTGACGTGTTATTTGTGTGTTTTTTTAGTTGACAATATTGCCATAAAGCTTGAACATGACATAGTTGCTGATTTGATTTCTTTGCCTGTACTTGTAGTATTGGAATATGCTTCCCTGCGCTATGTTTACATTTTGTCATGTGAATTTCTACAGAAATGGGTTGACCATCCAAATTGAAGGGTGCATTTTCTACACTAAGGCAGTTCCCAACGGGTGGGGTAGGGCCTGTAATCTCTCCAATTCTCAAAAATACATAGAAGGCTAATAAGTACATAGCCTTGAACAGGCTCCTCTGGAATAAGGAATTACAAGTATACGGAAGGGAATCAATCAAGGATTTCAAAATGTGTGGTGTTATAGGGGTCTATGATCTTTAGACTTTTTACTTTAGAATAGCCAGTCAAGGTTTTACGTATTATAAAGTGTTGGGTAGAATCCTCAACATTGTGTAATTTGTGAAAATAACTTAAAGCTGAAATGTATGTCATAACTGTTGATGCAGCAATATTGTCCTTATAACACTGGGCTATGAACAACGCCAATATTTCTGTAGTTGCTGGTAAGAACTTGGTATCAGGGGGAAATACTTTCTGACAAATTGCTGATAAATAGCAAAAATTCTTTTATAAGAGTCTCTGCTAGTCTTGGCTAATGACTCTGTCAACAGGGAAGTTGCTAATGTCTTTAAAGAATCAACCTGGCTGGTGGTATCTGTATTGGGGCAAGGATCCATAAGAGGGAACATGGGAACTGGCTGATCTGCAAACGAGAAAGTTGGTCAGCAGCTACATATGTGGAACCTGATATGTGAACAGCTTGAAACATAATGTTGAATGTCATACTGTTTACAACAAAACGACACACAAGTCTAATTATGTCACTATCTGTAGATGACTGTTTGTTAAGGATATAAACTACCGCCATATTGTCACAGTGGAAAGTAATAGCCTTGTTTCTGAGAAATTCCCCCCAGAGCTCAATAGCAAGGATTATGGGGAACAATTCTCTAACTGTAATATGATAAGATAACATTTCTTTAGCCCATGCTGCTGAAAACCATTTAGTTCCAAATACTGCACCCAAACCCAAGTTACTTGCATCGGTATACAAGTGAAGTTGCTGTGAAGTTATTTAAGATTTCTACTCTTAAAATAATTCAATTTTTCTCTGACTTTGATTAATTTCTCTAAAGGTAACCTTATTTTCATAGCCGTTGAATGAAGTTCAAGGCCAAGAAAAGTGATGATTGTTGTAGGATAAACAGTTTTTTCATCCTTTATTGGGATTCCTATGTTAGCTGCCATATTCAAGAATTCATATAGTACATTGTGACATCTGTAAGAATTTGCTGGGCCAATAAACAGAAAATCGTCTAATACATGCACACATCCTGAAGCCTTCAGTTTATGATCAACAATCCAATGAAGGGCAGAGCTAAATTTCTCGAAAAGATTGCATGAAAAACTTAATCCAAATGGGAGAGTTTCGTCATAGTAATATTTATTGTCTACCTAAAATCCTATCAAGGAATGGTCCCTAGGATGGATGGGTATCAATTTGAATGCATGTTCGATGTCTTTTTTAGCAAGTAGACTTCCAACACCATAGTGAAAAATTATGGAAATCGCATCTTCAATAGTCTGATATCGGACTGTTGACAAATCAGGGGGATGCCATCATTAATAGAAGAACTTTCAGGGTAAGACAAATGGTGAATAACGCGAAATTGCTCTTCTTCCTTCTTTGGTACCAAACCAAGCGGGGAAATTTGTAAGTCGGGAAATGGGAGTTGTTCAAATGGCCCAGCTACCCTTCCTGCTAAAATTTCTTTGGAGATTTTTTGTAATAATATGTCTTTGTGTTCAAGAGCTGATTTTAAATTTTTGCTGCATCTATAACCTCTTTGACCTGCTTATGGTATGAAAAAAACAAATGTAAAACCATCAGTTAAATAATTTGTCTGGTCTTGTTCATAATCGTTTAACCAGCGTGCTAATATATCTGCTTTTATTGGGGTTACAACTGTTTTACTGTTGTCTTGTAATTGTTGAACTTGATTTGGGTTGTTGACTTGACTTTTTGTGTGGGTTTGTTTTTGGTTGAGGCATTCCGGTTCCTTTGACACTTGGACAGAATCTTTTTGAATGTGTTGGTGCTCCACATTTTTGGCAAACATGTTTATAGGGGCAGTGCTGACCCTTGTCGTAGACCCCATCTTTGTTGTTAAACGCATAACAGAATGTTGGGACGAAAAAGATGTGAGATGAGGTAAGCATTGGCAGAAAGAATTGTTGCACTCCTAAAAGTAGCTGTATTGGCTGAAAATTGACTAACATTGTTGTTATTTATTAAGGGCTTGATTTTGTGATCAATCCCATCTGCCAAAGCTTCTTCATAAAGTTCGGAATTGATTTGGTCCCATGGCAAATTCATGAAATTCACTTCCCGCCATGCCCTAAATGTTCTATCATATTTGAACGCTGCTTCTTCAGAAGCGCGTCTTGCTATATTTTGTATTATTGATGCATATTTCATCAGTTGAGCTACTTCATTAGGGAACTTTTCACAATATATAGCTACAAATATGTGGAAGGCTGACAACCAGTGTGCGATACTTTGGCAACGGTATTGAGGTTTTGCGACTTTCTCATAACCGTCCTCAACCATTCTAAATCTTTGGCGAGATACTTTTTTACTGACTAGTAACCCAAAATCAACAAATTCGTTTGCCCATATTTGGGCTTTAACTTTTTGGTCAATACCTAATGTTAAAGGTTTTGAAATGATTTCTTGTACATTTACCGGTAAACTACCGGGAGAGCTATTAAAAATATTTGAGCAAGTACCTGGAACAGTTCTATAGATATCAGCATTGTTAATAGTGTTACATGTATCTAATGTTCTCTGACATGCAGATGAATTTGCAGCATTTGAGAAACTTAAGTTGTGCTGTTGTTGTATGCTATCAACATTCTGATTGTTAGTGGCAATGCTTGTTATCTCACTTTGTGTGGTTAATGTACCTGTGTGTGGGTTATTTGCTGGCCCTTCAACTGTGGTTTCCCTGCGGATAGCTAAAGTTGGTTGGTTAGCCCTTGAACTTGCAGAAAACTGTGATGTCGGGCTTGTATCTTTCGCCACTGTGTTTGTTGGTGTTGACAAAGTTCCTGGAATCTCAGTGTCCATGCAGCCTTGTAGTGCACACATAAATGAATTTGTGAAAGTGGGGATTGCATTCTGTATGCATTGTTGTATTTTTGCTTCAAAGCTAGAGTCATTTACTACAGCATCTACCAAGGTTTGAATGGAACCTGATTGTTCCTGTGGTATAACTTGTACATTTGCTGGTCTTTCTGGTATAATTGGAGTATTTCTGTTTTGGATTCTCCTCAACTTTCTTGGTGGAGGATTAGCCATGTCTGTAAAATTTTTGTATGTACATGTAAAGTGTTTATTAGCTCCCTTTGGCCATAAAATCTATAAATAGACAATTGCCATAAACGCATTTACAAACTGTAAATGATAATATCAGCATTGCCCTCTGTAATCTGTCTTTTATGCGTCTGTCCACGATTGATAATTACCTCAGTAATACATAGCTAAATGATTCATAAATACATTTGCAAAAAACAAGTCGCAATTAAAGGGTATTCACTAGACCAATAAAAAGTCAGTACTTTGGTTTTGATTTTTTTAATTCTGGAAACTTGCAATATCTAAATTTTGTAAATTATAATGAAACTAAGGTGTATCTCCCTCACGTAAAACGATGTCCTCAGCCGATTTTGGCTACAGATTTAGATAATATTGATTATTTCTTCTCTATCAATTTTTACTTTTTAAACATCTTTGGGTTGATGGTCTTCGAAATGTTTAGATTAGATTTGCACTGAAGATAAATAAAGGGTATCTCTCTCATGCAAAGTTCTGTCCTAAGCCGATTTTGGCTATTCATTGAGATCGTATAATTTATTTCCTCTCTACCAGATTTTAAACATCTTTATGTTTATGTATGGTATTCCAAATGTTTAGATTTGATCTTAACTGAAAAGTCACCAGTTGTCGAAATGGTCATATGTAAAAACTAATTTTATTGGAGCTTTCGCCGTGACGTCACAGTCCTGAAAAATTTTCCTTGGTTGGCAAGAAATCGTTGTCACTTATTAGGGTCATAACATTGTCATTTCAATTAACAGGTAAGAATTTGTTATTTAATATAAATATACAATTCTTTTTGATCTTAATTACGGAATGTTTACACTTTTACAGGATATGAAAATTAACATTCGTTTCAGAATTAGTGTATTTGTAAACCATATGAATTTTAAAAAATTCCACAATTTTGAAATGCACATGGAAAAATATTTGCTCATTTTTCCAAAAAAGTAAATCGGTAGAAAAAATATGAATATCCCGATGTTTAACATGCATTTTAAAGATCCAAATCGTGCATATAATAAAAAGTTATCAAAGATTAAAAATTCTATTCCAGTGCTATATAGTGGTAATTCTTCAGCTTTGCCAACCAAAAATGCTAATTTGCATATGTAAATTAGATTTTGTGACATCACTAACTGGATTCGCGGAAGCTCCTATAGTAGACTCAGTATAAAGTTACTAGTGCAATTTATTTATTTTTTCTATCTATTTACAGCTGTATTTCCATGTCCATTGTACAGATGTCCTGCAATCCACTGCCCATTTGGACATGCACGTGATTCTCGAGGATGTATGACATGCAGATGCAAAGGCTATCGTATGTATGTTTATTTTCCGTAGAATTGAATAATTTACAATTACGTCACACAGTCAAATAAGGCCAAAATTCTGTAGTATAAAACATTTACTATCAAAACAATATATCTGTAACTTTTTTATGTAGTGATTTCGTAGAGATATACACTATATATCCGGTAGTTTACAAATAAAAAAGTCATTGTTGGGCGTCCTAAAACGGGTAGCGGGATTGGCCTTTTGAAGTAAGCCCCTACTGCGCGCATCACAAAAAGGCAGTTTTTAGAGTTTTTAGAGAGTTTGTAACATAATCCAATCCTCTGTGAAATGGTTAAGTTGAGAAAAATGTAATACCTTCCAACATTGTGAACTTCTTAAAAAACGTCTATGTCAATACATATTAATTGGAGGCTATATATTCTTAATTAAAATACAAAAAAATGTATGTCAAAATAGAGGAATTGCAATTCTAATTGAAGTTTCACACGTTAAGAGTAATAACTTATAAAACATTACTCTTTGACTATATACAAGGTATATATCGGGCGGCAAATTTTTTTCTTTACTTGTTCTTGTATGCCAGATTCAACGTAAAATTAAACCTGCTTTTTTTCTTGTGTAGTTCCTTGGTACATTGTGGCATGTGACTGTGTTTTTCGGTCATTTTAGGTGTTTCCTGATACATGTTGGTAATGTGACCAACTTTTTATAGGAAATTTCCTGCTATCGAAGACCAAAAAATATTGTTCTCTGACAATTGCATTAATCACTCTTATGGTTTTATTCCCATACTTAAAAAAAATTCTTTTGTCTAATTGTTCCTCAAAACATACATGGACTTTATCTTTGTGATTGAAACCAGCCATGTCAAAGCAGAAACTTCGTTACCATAACATGCGCGGACCCAGGCAATTTGAAAAGGATTGGTTCCAATAAGAAATGCAAGGAAATTTCGGTTCAAGTGGAACGAGGCGCGAAAATTTTTAGGGTAATTTCTGAGTAAAACCCCAGGATATTCATTAAAAAATACATGATTGTCCAAAAAAGGGGGTTCCAACCCCCGGAACCCCTCCCCCCCTTTTTGATCCGCCAATGCATAATCAATTCAAATCCGTTTGAGTTAATAAAGGAATTTACTCGTTTGTCTTCTAAATGTACTCTAACTAAAAGATATAAACCAGAAGGAAAGTTGTCATAAAAATGTTAAAAAATGGACCTTACTTCATTAAATGTGAATGCAATTCTTTTTTTTGTAGCACCATATCCAATAAAGCAAGGAAGTTGTCCAACGAATACCATCTCTAACATTGGCTGTCCAGATATGTCTAACCATGACAAGTGTAAGAATGATGAGGAGTGTCCTGTCGGGAAGAAATGCTGTATGTACGGATGTAGTAAGAAATGTATCCGTCCAAAATATGACAGTCCAATAATGCTGTTGAAATAAAGAATTCAAGTTTGCTTTGCTTTGTTTGTTAATTTTCAGCTTTTATGCAGAAACAAGCCGGATATTTGAACATTCAGAATCCAAGCAGGCATATAGTATGAATGCGGGTGCGTATTGTTTAAACCATTATTTTTTAAGATTTAATTTGTCAGTTTTAAAAAGTCTAACAAATTATCTAAATCAAAACGTATTAAAGTGATTGTTTCCCCTATGTTCTTTAACGAGTTCAAATACCCACTGGGAGGATTTTTGTGTTCATTCTAGAAGCATGGTTGAAGATGGTCTCATTACATGCAGACATCGCTGAGTTTTGTATTTTGTTAGTTCGTAAGTTTGTTTGTTCCTTTTTCGGCGAAGAAAGTCTAAGGTCATTGAAACAAAGATGTTTATGCATATACCGGTTGAAAATTACAAAATGAAAATCAACAGAAATAACCGAAAACGAACACAAAATTATTCGGTGTGGACAAACAAGAAGTCAAAGGCACATTAGGTGTATATGCTAGTAAGGAATGATATCTCGTCTCTATTGGTATATATTCTATATTCTCTAATGATATGTCAAGTTTAATCCGGTTTTGACCCGTTGAATAAATTTTCTTTATTCAACATATGTTGAATAAAGCCCCGTGCTATTTCCCGCCAAATCTATTCGGAATACAGTTCTCGGTCTTTATCATTGATCATTAGAGAAAAAGATTACCTACTTTATCCCGATTATTACCATATTTTATCCACTCTCGATAGTAAAATTTAAAAATTTTAAAATGCTCGGCAAGCCTCGCAATTAAAATTTTAAAATTTAACTATCTCTAGTGGATAAAATATGGTAATGAACGGGATCTTGTGGTGTAATCTATATCTAAACTTGTTTATAAACTTCTCTTATTTACCTCCGCCAGTAGCAAGACAAGTATGAAAGCCCTCTTTATCCTCTTCTGGAAAAAACTGCTTTTCTCCATTGACACATTGATTGATTCATTGATTGATGTTTTACGCCAACTTCAGCAATATTTCAGCTATATTGTGGCGAGAACTGTTGGGTTTATTGAACAATTTTAATAAATACATAAAATATTAATATAAAACCATATAGCTTTATACAAGTAAAACAGATGTGTAAAATGTTAAAAACATAATAGTAATTTTTGGTTTAACAATAACAATATTAGAAATTAGAAACTTGTTTAAAATACGTGCTGGTGATCATCTTAAAGATTAGCATGGTAGGCAAAAGTTGTAAAGCACAAACTTTACAACACTTTCGATCGGGTGTTTTTAAAAAAAAACTGTATAAAAGGGGTCTTGTATAAAGCAGCTTAATGCTGAAAATCTATGTGCTTTTTATTATAAGATTGAGTACGGCGCGAGGTTTTGCGTGCGATAAAACAGTTTTAACCCACTATTTCTTTTGTAGTGCCTGTAAGAACCATTGTGGTTTACATTTTCACGACTGTTTTTCGCGTACTTTGGATTTCGGCTCCTAGCAATTTTGTTCTGTACTTTATACCCCATCCCTATTGGTGCCACCTCTGAATTTTATTCCAGACTAGGACCCATTAGCAATGGATACCCAAAGATCATATATATTCATCAAGTTGTACCAAAAAGTCATGGAAGAGATTTTTGTCAATCTATGAATGAAAAGTCTTTTATGTACCAGGAACAAAGAATGGCAAAAATATGATATAGTTGTTCAAAAAATGATTATTTATCATCTTCATGGTTACTGATGTGTGAAGTTGAAAACCCATTGAATGGTATATTGGCTAGTATAAAGCAATTGGCCAAGGATACCATCAGCCAAGTCATCTCCCCTACCTAACCTTTGTGGGAAATAAGGCCATAACTAGTTGTCTCCATTTTCCTCTGTCCTTTGCCAGATGCTAAGCTTAAACTAAGCTGTATCAAATTAATTGTAATGTGTCATGTTATAAAATCACACAGTAGTATTAAATACTTGGATAATTATTGAAATTTATCAAAATTTATCTGGTGAAAAACCTGCAAACTCTAGCTATCATTAAGAAAGTTAACTCTCGTTTAAAATTTATGTATAGAAAAGTGAATTGTCTGTCGTCGGAAACAATGAAAACATTATCCATGGCTCTTATCCAATGTCATTTTGACTATTCATGTCCTTCCTGGTATGCAGGTAAAACAAAAACAACTACAAGTGACACAAAATAAAACAGTAAGATTCATCAAAAACTTGGGTCAAAGATAGATTTTAGGAATATCGGAATTACAAAGTTTGAGATATCTGAACGCGAAGCAAAGAGTAAAACAATACCATACTTTCGAGATAGGAACTCTCGTGTAATCAAGGCTGTCATTCGGTTACGCCGATAAAAATGATCGTGAGGGATTTTAATGGCGGTTAAGCATTGAGAAGAGATCGTGAGGGATTTGTTGACACCATCGTGAGGGATGTTTATCGAGAGAAATCTTACAAGGTCACATTTCATTTCAAAATAATTATTTATTAGGGAATTTATTCCCTTAAATATTTATGTCTTGTCAAAATGGTTTAACTTACTAGTAGTTAATAGAAGTGTATCGAAATAAAAGTTTAAAAGTCTACAGTTTTTGCACATTTACAAAAGGCATCATCGTCATCAACATTTTCAAGGACTACAAAATGTAAACAAAGGCATATTTTTGCAAGATTGTAAAGATTTGGTTGATATTTATTCGTATGTTCATACGGTAATCATAACTACAATATTGTGTGCATAATTGTATCCCAAAATATATTTCAAAAATACAAGTAAAAAAAGATTAATCCTTAAAAAGTGCAATTTCAGATCGTGAGGGATTACGTTACACCTTTTTATGATCGTGAAGGATGATCGTGAGGGAATATAAGCTGCTTGCCAAGATTATAAAAAGTTTGTGGCTGTGAATGTATAAATATATGATTAATTTTGAAACTCTGTCTGCAAATAATAATG